>PVHY01014341.1:0-38748 GCA_004024945.1 Uropsilus gracilis
CTATCTATTCAACCTCAGACATTCAGCTTCTTTATGGGTAAAATGCGGGATGATTGCTACCGCCCAGGATTTTTTTTAATGAAGATTAAATAAAAATAATTATGGAAGGAGAGCATTTTACAAAGTTACTTATACTGGAAACTAATTTTAACATTTGAATTCAATTATCAAGGACATGCCAGGTGAGCCAAGCATTGTGATGTCTTACATACATTCTCTTTTTTAATTCATATATTAACACTGTAAGATAAAGCATTTCCATTCTCTTTACTGAGGAGGAAGTCTAACTTCAGAGAAATAAGACTCTTGAATAAGGTTCACAAATTAGCCCATGACTGAGAAATGCAGGGTTCATATTTATTTTATTTTTTTGTATTTTTTTTGGGGGGGAGGGTACTAGGTCTCGCTATTTTTGCCCAGGGAACTGCAGGCTCACGTTGCCCCTGGTACCACAGACTCAAGCAATCCCCAGCCTCAGCTTCCCAGGGAGCTCGGAATACAGGCGCGTGCCACCACGCCCAGTTATTTTTTGGAGACTAGGTCTCACTACGTGTCCCCTGCAAGACTCGAACCGCGATCCCTTGCCCCAGCCGCGGCTTCCTAGGCTGCCGTTTACAGGCATGCGCTACCACGCCCGGCCCAGGGTTCTTAATTAATTAATTAATTATTTTTTAAAGAGACTAGGTCTCGCTAAGTTGCCCCAGGTTGTCTTGAACTTGCAGACTCAAGCAATCCCCAGCCTCAGCCTCCCAGGTAACTGGGATTACAGGCGTGCGCCACCACGGCCAGCACAAGGTTCATATTCTTATCTAGCCTTTTCCAAAACCTATTTTCTCTTAAATTACCTGACTTGTGCTTACTTTTCTACGCTCTTGGAACGTTTTCTTGTAGTTGGCTGTAACGGTCACCTTGATACTTTTTAGCACACAGGTAGCTAATAGTTCATTTTTGTGAATTTATGAGCTCAGTAGTGGCTCTGACATTTGATTCAGCGAATATCTACAGGAATTTAACGGATGTGCGGTTGTCAGGTTTTTGGAGAAACGTTCTTTCAAATTTGAAGTGTTAAAAATTCATGCTTCATTTCCTCAAATCCACAAATTTGGTCCAGAGGAATGCCACTGAGAGGCTACAAGGAGTGTGGATAGCTATCTCCGGGGCGGGGGCCTGAGGACAGCTGGTCTTGCAAGGGGCTGTAGGAGTTGGCTGAACGTCTGAGCCACCTAAGATCGGACTTCGAAGAGGTCGGGAGGCAAAAGGAGAACTGCGCGGGGGCTCGAGGGGTCGAGCGGCCGCGGGGGTGCGACGGCCTGGGGGCGGGGCCTTCAGCCGGCCGGCCGTGTGGGCGGGGCGTGAGTGCGTAGCCACGCCGGGCTTTTCGAAATCCTTGCACTGGGCACCGGGCCGGCGGATCGCACCGGCGCTCCCCGTGGTCGCGGCACTTGTCAGCCGTCCTGCGGCGCGACCCCGCCTCATCTCTCCGGGGACCCGAGCCCCTGCTCGACGTCTGTTCTCTTCGTTGACGCCTTGCCGGCGGATTCGCCATGGTTCACTTACACCCAGGCCTCACGCCCCGGGTCGTCGTCACTCCCGACGCTCACGGGGATGCTCCGAGCCGCGGAGTGGTGCGGGTGAGCGTCGCGCGGGGGGCGCGGGGACGCGCACCCCCAAGAGGCGTCCGAGTCCCGGCGAGCGCGGCGAGTCGTCGGAGACTCCGCGGAGGCACCTGTTGGGAAGTTTGTTCCACGCGAGGGTAAAGCCTGACGAGGCTGAGCTCCGCCTGTCTGCCTGTCAAGTATTTGCCGGGGGTGATGGGGGTGGGGGGTGGGGGTGGAGGCGGTTTCCTCGGCCATTGGGGTCCCAAGCATTGACTTGGCGCACCTGGTGGCTGGGACTGAGTCCTGTTCCCTCGTGACCTTAGGCAGGTTCCGCCCGAGGGCTGCCACGCTCACCTCTACATGGTGGAGGCTTTGTCGGCTTTGCCGGCTGGTGTCAGTTCAGACGTCGGCCTGGCCTTGACACCGAGGCTGACCTGTGGTAGTCGTTGGCGTTTAAGATTGTCGTAAACTCCAAAACCTCGACCTCCCTCCACGTGCGTTGGGGCCGTGGTTCCCCAGGGGCTGTGGTACGTCCACTGCCATTACCTGAGCCCAGTTGGGGAACTGGAGTCTCGACCGGAATTCCTTTAAATTCCACGCGTTTCTTTTTCTTTCTTTTGTTTTTGTTTTTGTTTACTTTCCCCGGGCCGCCTTTTACTAAGCACTGACCGGAGCTAGTCCAAAGGGTGTGTATTTGGCACCTACTGTGGTGTTAAGTGTTGCATTTCTAAAGCACTCCGGAAATCTTTGTGGGCTTTGATAGTCTCCTTATTACTGTTGTGTTGTGTGTAAGTTGGAAAGGCTCGCTTGGTTAGCTCGTGACCCTTGAATTTGACGCCAGGTTTTTCAGACTCCACTTTATAGACAACCTTTGAGGGCCATCCTCTTGGAACTCAAAATGTGAAAATGTAAAAAGGGGAAGAAAAGGCAATAATACTGTGACTGAATTTGTACTTTACTAGCGACTTGTTGGAAAACTTTTGTACCTTGTAAAGATCTTGCCTGTACCTCCTGCAATTGTTTTGGACTCACTTTTAAAAGCTGCTATAGGATCTGCAAATGTGTTTGTGGTTAATGGAAAAGCTGTTTTTTAAGGTGTTTAGTAACATAGTGTCCAAAGCACATTTTTGCCGCTGATTGGAATCCCAACACAGGAAGAGTGACCAGATCCATTATCTCTGCCTGGTTCCACAGTGTACTATGCACACTCATTTTCATTATAAGATTTTATTTTAAATTAATTTGATTGATTCTATTTAAATGATATTGTGGAAACGGCAGAGAACTTTGGGTACAGAATCCAGGTAAGTTAGTAGTTGCTTGGGGAGGGTTTATAAAGTGACACAAGGGAATTTTTGGGTGATGGAACTGTTTTTCTGTTACTCTGTTGGTACATGGTTTTATATGTTCATCAAAACTAAAAAATTATTCTCATGGGTAACTACATATAATTTATACCTCAATTGAAACAAAAGTAAAAATGAGTAAGAGGAAAGTGGTTATAGCTTATAGAATAAAGTTATTGGCAAAATTTGATTATGAGAAATAGCTAAAGAGGGTAACAGGAAGACAGAAATATATAGAGCAAAAGTTTTATGTTTATGTGAATGATCCAGTTAAGAGAGTTTGAAGATGTATGAATGAAGAAATGACAGAGCAATGGAGGTAAGAGGGATGGAATTCAGTCAGCTCATGTGGGAAGTCAAGTATTAAGGAGGTAGAAGAAAATCAGCAAATTTTGAAAAATGAAGTTTCTAGCTAAATTTGATGACTAGATGACTACATTTTTCTTAGTGAAATGAGGAACAAATAGAAGGCATGAAATTTTGCCAGATTTTGCAAGTGCCCCTTTTAAAGAGACCACATAGGATTTCCTGCTCCTGGGGGCTCATTTTAAGTTAATGGTTATGACTTTTCCATGACATATACTATGTTGTATGAGTCTTACCCCTCTCCACAGAAGATTTGCTGCTGGATAGTATAAAAAAAGGTGGATAGTTATTCCTGGAATGGAGTTTTTTCTGGAGCATGTAATAGAGGAGGAAAAAAGGAGTTGAAGGTATTTCTAAGGGAGTAATTTATACTTTGTACCATGGAGGGAAATTAATAACCTGAAAGTAGTGTAGAGGCAAATGAATTATTACATGTCAAAGATGGTAATCTCTGGCTTACTGCTCTATTCATGTCTAGTACAGTGCCTTGCCTGTCAACTATTTGTTGAACTAATGTCACTCTATTGTAGAGGAGAAAGGGGCATATGCCTTTATTCTCTCATTTCTTTGAGACATTTCTCATGTCTTTGTGTGACACCCTGGGTATGCCAACTTTTAGAATAAATACACCTTATCCTCTGGCACACATAGTTCTGAATGAATGAACATGCGATCCTCTTAAATCCTATCTGTTGAAATTGTCAGTTTTTTTGGTTATACTTCCCAGTAATCTAAAAGATTAGAAAACTGTCTTTATCCATCTCTGTATTTTCAGTAGCTGGCACAGAACAGGTGATTTGTGAAGGACTCTGAAAGCAATTTTCTTTTCCCTGATGATACAGGAGAAACCATACTGGATAGAACTTCCATTCACTAACAGAATAAGGCAATTTAATTATATATAAAAATTATTAGATCTTCATCTTAATATATGGTATGACTACTTTTTATGTTGAATTTTTGCAAATGTAGTCTAATCAAGTTTGGGTTTGTTTGCTAGGAGGAATCATCGCCCTATTCTTTGGTGGACATTTGCCTGAATGTCCTAGTTGCTAATCTGGAGAAGTTATGTTCTAAAAGATCTGATGGAATGCTATATCTTCCAGAACATTGGCGTTTCCCTCAGGAAGTAGCTGATCGATTCCTTGGGGTGATGGCTTGTCAAGGTAATTAACATTCCTCTAAAATGTACTCTTATCACTCTTTTCCTAGTTTAAAAGCATTTGTCTGTGCACTTCTGTTTTCTTCACCACTACAGCCTTGTGGAAAATAGGAATTATTTTACCTTTGTGTGGAGAAATTTTTTTGCCATGCTCTTTGATACAGCAGAATGACGATAGTAGAGAATTGAGTCAAGTTACTGCTCTCTAGCTTCTGAATACTGTTGCTTTTAGCCTTAACTCACATTCTGTACATTGTGAATTAAACTTTAAACAAATTGTTCTTTACTTCCCATTGTAGTGGGATTTCAAAAGGCTATATTTAATTTGCTGTGTTAATTTTTTTTGGCAATTCAATTTTTTTCTTAAGCTTTTACTAGGATGTAATTCATCTTTTTAAATTATGTCTGAATGTGATTGTAGAGAGTTCTTATAATTTCTTTGGTAGTGTTTAGTAGCGAACCCATCTGTGACTCGTGTGCTGATTTTTTTTGGGAGATGTTACTATTACTGATTCATTTTCTTCAATAAGTATAGGCATATTCAAGGCCGGGCACGGTGGCTCGTGCTTGTAAGCTTCAGCCTATGAAGCAGCCGGGGCTAGGGATCGTGGTTCAAGTCCCGCCTGGGGCCCATAGCGAGGCCTAGTTCCAAAAAAATAGCTGGGCGTGGTGGCGTGCGCCTGTCATCCCAGCTACCTGGGAAGCTGAGGCTGGGGATTGCTTGAGTCTGTGGTACCCTGGGCAACGAGAGCCTGTGGCTCCACAGGCAAAAATAGCGAGACGTAGTCTCAAAAAAAAAAAAAAATGTATAGGCATATTCAAGTCATTGGTTTTTTTTCTTTAATGAGATTTGTCAGATTGCCTTTCAAGGAATTGGCCTGTTTTATTTAAGTTATCATATTTGTGGGTATAGAGTTGTTCAGAGTATTCTTATTTTATTATTATTATTATTATTTTTTTGAGACTAGGTCTCGCTATTTTTGCCCATGGAACTGCAGGCTCACATTGCCCGTGGTACCACAGACTCAAGCAATCCCCAGCCTCACCTTCCCAGGTATCTGGGATTACAGGCGTGTGCCACCATGCCCAGCTATATATATTTTTGGAACTAGGTCTCACTATGTGCCCCAGGCGTGACTGGAACTGTGTTCCCTAGCCCCAGCTGCTTCAGCCTACAGGCACAAGCCATTGTGCCCGGCTCTTTTATTTTAATTTCCATGGAATTTTCTGAATAATCTGATACTCTGGGTCCCCATGGCTCTCCTTCTATTTTCTCTCCTGTTAAAGATTTATCCAAAGCTAATCTCATCTGTACTAATTCAGTGTTTGGTATGAATCATGATTATAAGTAATACGTTAGGGTAAGCATTATTTATTTATCTCATATACCTTGCTAGACTGAATAATCTCCTGGTCATGGGTGTCTAGTTACCTTGTGTGCCTGTTACTTAACACAGGATCTCATACATAAAATGAGTAGTAAATGAAATCTACAGAACCTACTTATTTTATAGATAAGGAAAGTAAGATGTAGAGGTAAGTGACTTGTCAAGGCTATTCACTAATTTGGTTGAAAATAGTCATTTGTAGTGATAATTGCATGCTGTATGACCTATATACCTGTTTTGTTTTTTTCCTGTGAACACAGTTACTATGGATAGAAATGGTAGCTCTGCACACTTAAACTGATTTTGATTCCTGATTCTGCCACATAGTTTCATCTTGAGCAGGTTAAAGTTTTGGTTTTCTCAGCCATGTAATAGCATAATCATTCTTTTATAGTAATGATTGCAAAGAGTCAATGAACTAGTCTGAATTAAGGGTTTAAAACAGTGGTTGGCACAACTTAAGCAGTGAATGTCATTATCATTATTAGCCTTTGTCGTAGTTTATTGGCCACATTGCCTCCTGAAAAGGCCTGAATCTATGTTGGTATTACAAGCTAGTTCTGGTTCTCTTATAGGCAAGCTAACTGACAGAACAGCAAGCATTTTCCAAGGCAGCCAAATGAAACTGAAGCTGATTAATATTCAGAAAGCTAAAATCTCTGTAGCTGCATTTATAAAAGCCTTCTGTCATCACAAGTTTACTGAACTGGACGCAACTGCAGTGCACACTGACCTCCCAATCCCAGGCATCCTGAGTGGACTCTGCAGTAACAATTGGATCCAAGAAAACCTCCAGTGTCTACTGTTGGACTCAGCAAGCAACCCTCAAGATTCAAGACCATTGTCCTTTGGTCAGCTCACTGGTCTTCGTGTTTTAAGTGTTTTCAATGTATTTTTTCGTAGTGAAGATCTAGCTAATGTTTCTCAGTTACCAAGACTGGAAAGTTTGAATATCTCCAGTACACTGGTCACCAACATCTCTGCACTCCTTAACTGTAAGGATCGACTCAAATCTCTCACAATGCACTGTCTGAAATACCTGACCATGACTAAACCACAAATTCTCACGGTTATTAGGGAACTTAAATGTCTGCTTCACCTCGATATTTCTGATCACAGGCAACTCAAATCAGACTTAGCTTTTTATTTGTTGCAACAGAAGGATATTCTGCCAAACCTCGTGTCACTGGATGTTTCAGGGGGCATTGGTGTCACCGATGAAGCTGTAGAAATGTTTATACAGCAGCGACCCGCTATGCAGTTTGTGGGACTGTTGGCTACAGATGCTGGCTATTCTGACTTCTTTACTACCAAGCAAGGCTTGAGGGTTTGTTCTTAACTGAAATAAATTTATTTTCTGCTTTATATCAAAATCAGTATTAGGTGTTAGTTGCAAACAAAGAAATATTCCTTAAAGAGCATGATAATTGTGTACCTACTGTGTAGTAGATAATGGAAATACAACTTTAGATACAGTCCTGGCTCTCACTTTTTTTTTTTAAGTTCAAGAAATTTATTTGTTTGTTTTGTCTTTATCCTTCTGCTTTACTTAGCATAATCTCTAATTCCATTTGTTGTTGCAAATAGCAAAAATTCATTTTATTGCTGAGTAGTATTACATCATGTATGCATAACCATATTTTCTTTATTACTCTGTCATTGGGCAATTAGATTGTCTATAACTTGGTTATTGTAATTAATGGTGCAAAGAACATAGGGAATATATATATATTCCTTTGAATTAGTATTTTTGAAACCTTTGGGTTGATACTTAGAGTGGAATTGCTTGGTCGTATGATAGACATATCATTTTTGTAATAATTTGAGGAAATCTGTGTGCTGTTTTTCCATAGGGTCTGGCTCCCACTTCTAGTCTACCTTATTAATGATCTAGTCTACCTTATTAATGATAAATAAGTACAGATACTTAGATATTGCCTCCTGTGTGTCGTTCTGTGCATGCTGTTTTCTACTTTATCCTCCTGTTTTATAGATGAGAAAATGGAAGGGCAAGGAGCTTAGGGTAATATCTAGTAAGTGTGGAACTTATTAAATGGTAGAACTAGGACTTTTATCTTATTTAGTCTATATTTCAGTGGTATTAAATGCAGAGATGTTAATGTAACTATTGCTACCATCCATCTCCAATATCTCTTCATCCTATAAAATTGGTACTCTGTACCAATTAAGTAACTTCTCATTCAGTCCTCTCTCAAGCCCCAACAACTACCTTCTACTTTTTGTCTTTGGTTTTAACTATTTTGAGTACCTTATAAAAAATCATGAGTGTTTTCTCCTTCCTCCCTCCCTCCCTGCCTCCCTCCCTCCCTCCCTCCCTCCCTCCCTCCCTCCCTCCTTCCTTTACTTCCTTTCTTCTTTCCTTCCTTCTTGACTGGCTCATTTCACTTACCATAATGTCCTTAAGGCTCCTTCCTTTATAAGACTGAATAAAAGTCCCATTATATATGTATGTCCCACATGTTGCTTATCCAGTTACCAGTGGTTACTTGGGATACTTGCTTGTTTTAGTTACTGTGATAATATTGGTAATAATATGGGTATACAGATACCTCTTTGAGACTCTTGCTTTCAGTTCTTTTACTCTCTCCATAGAAGTGTAATTGCTAGATTATATGGTAATATTTTTAATTTTTGAGAAATTCCATTCAGCTTTCCATAGTGGTTCTACAATTTTACATCCTCCACCATCAGTATACAAGTGTTCCAGTTTCTCCACATACTTACCTTATTTTTTAATAATAGTAATCCTAATGGGTGTGAAGTGGTATCTCATTTGGTTTACATTTCCCTCTCAATTCTGAAGGATAGATTTGCCCCATAAAGGCTTTTTGGTTGACCTTTCTTTCTTTTAGCACTTTGAATAATCTGCCTACTCTTCTGGTCTGTATTTGAAGAGAACTCTACAGATAATCCTGTTGAGGATACTTTGTATGTGATGATTTGCTTATCTCTTGATGCTTTCAAAGTTCTGTGTTTGACCTTTGAAACTTGTAATTATGTGTCTTGATGTGTGAGTCTTTTATTCATCTTGTTTGAAGTTCCTTGGATTCTTACATTCATGTCTTTCATTGTATTTGGGAAGTTTTTAAACAATCTTTGTTGGGAGCTGTTGTTACAGACCAGACTAGGCTCATGCTGTGAAATGAAGAATACTTCATTTCATTATCTATCTCCAGAACACTGGAGACAGGACAGGCATGATTACCTCTGGAGAGTGACAGCATCACCATTCCTCCAATGTTTACCTAAAGAAACTTTCCCTAGGAGATAGCCGCCAATTTGTGAGTGAACCCTCTGCCCTCAATTACCTCACAGGAACCAATATTTTACCCAATTTTATTGCATCCTCACCATTTGCCTTTTTTATAGAATTAGTCGTAAATTGTGCTTTGTAGTCTATAAATAGCCCCTTCTTTTATGAATAAACTGTTGTCTGGTTCATGCTTCTAAATAATCCTTAGCTGTTGTAGCTAAGCAATCACTCTGGTTATCCTTTCTTATACCCTATGCTTGGCTCTCAACACATCTCTCTTCTTTTGGAGCTTCCATAATACGAATGTGAATCTGCCTGATGTCCCATAGATTTCTGATCATTTGTCAATTCCTGCACCCCTCCTTTGCAAGTTCTTTAATCTTCCCCCCTTTCTTTTCTTTTCTTTCATTATATAGGAATGTTGAAAACTGGGTTATATATCTATAAAACTAGATGGAATATGCAAGGAATGAAAATAAAACTTTCCTGTTGATTTTACAATTGTATAGTGGGGGTAACATTATCCTCTAGATCAAAAGTCTATACATTAATTAGAATCATTACATTAGTGGTAGTAAGGAAGAATTATAATAATAAGAAGTAAAAAAGAATATTACTAACAAAGGGTCCAGTTTTTCTTTCATTTATTTTTTTTGTGACTTTTTTCCTGTCTGAGTTCTATATGAGTATTTAGGTACATGTATTCATGGTTATTGGTTGTTTTGAAAATTCACATGCTGTCCATTATTCATTTGTGGTCTTAACTATAATATAGTTTTAGGGCAAGGGTATTTGAGGGCGACCATTTGTTTGCTGTGTTATATTTAACAGCAGTTTGATTATCTGAATCCATTTGTAAAAATGAGGTTGGGAAGAATATTAACCTATTAGAATTATGGTAGAAACAGTAACTTTATAAAGCCTATGGGACATTTCCTATTGTCACAAACCCTTGAGTCCCCTAAAAGGCTATGACCCAAGAAGCCTTTTGGTAATATCTTTTGTTTTTCAGGTTGCTGGAGGCGCCAATATGAGTCAAATTTCAGAAGCATTGAATCGATACAGACATAGGTCATGTTTTATGAAGATAGCCCTTTGTAGGCTCTTAACAGAGACATTTTCAACACAAATAATCATGCCTGCTGTTTTAAAGGTAATAATACCCCAGAAAGGTAGCTTTTATTTATTCTTTCTTGGTTCAGTTAAAGATGTTCACCAAATACATTGAATACGGTAAAATTTCACTTTTATACCTTAATTTTATAGTGAATTAATGTCTCATAGAAAAAGGAAAACACTTGATTTAAGTATCTGGATATACATGGACATATATACAGAGTCATTCAGTTTTTAGAATTTGGTTTGAGATAGGGATAGTGGACCACTGCACTGTGTTTCCTAAAACAGATTTTATATGAGTTAACTGTACCCAACTACCTTAGGCAGCATTTTATATCTCTTATGCTTTTTTTCTGTTTCCTGTTTTGACATTTCTCACTGTGTTTTTTGTTTGCATAGTTTCTTGAAAGGTTTTATGCTAAGGAATAAGGTACAAGTGATTCATGTTTGTATTCACATATTTAGTCATTTGTTTTTCCCTTTAAAATATGACATTGGTTTCCTGAAAGAAAACAATAGTATACCAGAAAAAACCAGAAAAAATAATAATTGAAAATGGCCAAATCTATAATTTTAAAGTACTTTGTGAATAAAATAAAATTACTGACTGATAGGGCCAGTCTTTGGCTTATGGAAGGAATTTATTTTTAGTGTTATTGGAAGTATTGGTTGTTTACGAAGAAAACTGTAAGTACTTAAATGTAACACAAAAATGAATGTTGTAAGAAACACAAATTGCCTTTTATTATTATTTATAATTCTTTATAGTTCCTAAAAATATGACTATTTCTTTACCATGGGAGATTAGAATTAAAAATAATACAATATAAGGAACAAACTCTGGACCTTTGTTTCCTATCTGTAATAAGGAAATTGAATTAGATGTTTTAAAAATCCTTTTAATATGTAAGATTCAATGCTTTTTTAGATGTGGAACCACAGGCTTACGTTGCCCAAGGTACCACAGACTCAAGCAATCCCCAGCCTCAACTTCCCAGGTAGCTGGGATTACAGGCGCGCATCACCATGTCAAGCTATGTTTTTTGGGACTGGGTCTTTCTATGTGCCCCCGGTGGGACTTGAACTGCAATCCCTGGCCCCGGCTGAGGCTTCCTAGGCTGCCGCTTACAGGCATGCGCCACCATGCCTGCCTCTGCTCTCTTGATGTCATAGATCATATGAATATCAGTAAACTGGGTTGGTAGTGATAAGTATCCCTAATTAATAAAGGAAATGGACCACATTGTCCTTGTGGACCAGGTGTGTGTTTATTGATGACACCTTCATTTTTTTGTGTCCTAGAACTTCTGCAGTCTGTCTCCTAGTGGCCTTGCTGATGTCAATTTTGCTTCTTTTCAGAATCTATTTAATTTTCTTCCTCTCTTGGTAAATTTACCCCATTCTTTTTTTTTTTTTTTCCTTTGTTGAGACTAGGTCTCACTGTTTTTGCCCATGGAACTGCAGGCTCACGTTGCCTGGGGTACCACAGACTCAAGCGATCCCCAACCTCAGCTTCCCAAGTAGCTGGGATTACAGGCACATGCCACCATGCCCAGCTATTTTTTTGGAACTAGGTCCCGCTACATTGCCCTGAGCGGGACTTGAACCGTGACCCCTGGTCCCCGCAGTGGCTTTCTAGGCTGCCGCTTACAGGCCACCGTGCCCGGCTACCCCATTCTTGAGAGCTTGTTTGGAGGTTCTAGCAGGGGAATGCAGCTACTCGTATACCCTCGACCGAAGAACGGTCCATCTCTATTCGGGGAAGGCCATCCTCTTCAACCGAGCGTGCAGCTTCGGGAGGGATGCACATGGAGCGGTGAGGGAGGAAGGGGACACCTGCCTAGCCAGCCAGATCAGCCGAATCAACCCTGGCGATCAATGGGGTGACAGATGTCGCAGCCAGATCGCCCTCACATCCCCAGCTACCCCATTCTTTAGTATATATTGTGGGGGTGGTGGTGTGTGTGTGTGTGTGTGTGTGTGTGCGCGTGTGTGTTTTAATCACAGTTCCCTTCCCTAGGAACTCCCTTTCCATTCTATCTCCTTTGTAAATGAATACATGAATACTAAACTCTGCCTAAATGTGCTCTCTGCATTTAGGGAAACTGCAGAGGGAATCCATTTGTTCTCTCCTTAACTACTTTTGGCAGTGTTTTATTTATACCTCTTTTATGATGCTTTTTTTTCAGTTCCTGTTTTGACATACCTCTCATGTTTTTTGCTAACATACGTTATCTCTCACAGTGTTTTATGCTAAGCAGTAGGGTAAAACGATTTATGTTTGTGGCTGCAATGTCTCACAGTGCCTTGTATAGAATAAGACTCGGTAAACAATTATGAAAACTCAGATGAGGAAACAGAGGTCCAGATTAGGAAATTGACTTGTCTGAAATCCCAATTCTGATATTTGTTGCATTAGACTAAAAGGTGTTTGAAAAGTATACTGAGGTTAGGGACAGTCTGTCACTTTGTGAAACAAGTAGTTTTTGCAACAAACACAAAAATAAGACAATATGAAGAATGTTAATGTTTTCATATATCACTAAAAGCAAGTTCATCTTCAGCTTGTGGCTGTAGGCATGAGGAATCATCCATTGGATTTGATATTGCAATTCATAGCCAGTGCTTGTACCCTCAACTTAACACGTCAAGAACTGGCCAAGGGGATGCCTGTTCGTCTCTTGTCAGAAGTCACATGTTTACTTTTCAAGGCTCTGAAAAATTTCCCCCATTTCCAGCAGGTAATTTGAATTGACTATTTGACTGTGCTTTTTACTTTAGGACAGTTAAACAAAAATATGTGCTATTTAGTTGTCTCCACCTGAAAGTGAAAGAGAATGAGAGACAATAGATGGAAATTCATGTGTATTACAGGAATAGAGATGAGTAATTGAGTTGAAATTTTTAAAATTTCTCAAGTCAGTTAAGAAACTTCTGCTTATTAACACTTCAGTATGATCTTAAAGACTTGACGTCATAAGCCTCTCTGGCTTATGTAAGTGAAAATTATATTGAACTGAATTATAGATCTAAATACAAAAGCTAAAACTATAACACTCCTAGAAGAAAACATAAGATCAAGCATATGGGACCTGAAAATAGGCAAAGCTTTTATGATACAAAAAAAATCATACAAAACAAAATAAATACAAAATTAGTATTCATAAAAATGAAAATCTGCTCACAAGGAAAAGCATTAAAAAAATGAAGGTAAACCACATACTATGGAAAATGTCCATTTTGTTTATATATATATAAAAGCTTTTTTTTTGTGTGTGTGTATATATATATATACACACACACAAAAAAAAAGCTTTTATCCAGAATATTTACTTTTAACTCAGTAAACCACATCAGATAAACCAAGTTTATAAAAAGGGCTTGAACAGATAACTTCACTAAAGAAGATATGCACAAGAAAAGATACTCAGTACCTTTAATCATCAGGGAAATGCAAATTAAAAACACCATACTGTAACACTGCATATCTAGATACTAATATATACCCCGTAGATTGGTTGAAACTAAACGACTGACAATTCTAAATGTTGACTAAGTGTAGAATGAATGAAATTCTCATACATGGATATTAAAAATAGAAAATGATACAACCACCATTTCAGTAGTCTGGTAGTTTCTTTAAAAGTTGGATGTACCATTCATGCTATACAGTCATGTCCACTTCTAGGTAGTTACTAAAGAGAAATTAAAGCTTATATCCATATAGACTTATGCAAGAATGGTCATAATATCTTTTATTCATAATCTCCCAAAACTGACAACTTCCCAGTATCCAACAACAGGTAAATAGATGAAACTCTGGTATATTCATATAAGGAAATGTGTGACAAAAGGAATTATGTACTGATACATGAAGCATGTGTGAAATTCAAAAGCATTTCCTAAATAAAATAATCCAGACCCAAAAAAAGTAGCTAGTCTATCACTCCATAGTATGCCAAAACTTAAAAAAAAAATCTCTAACTGCCTAGCTTTGGGGGGCTGATTTTGACTGGAAAGGGACAGTGGGACTCTTTCGGGTAATGGGGAATGCTTTGTTTGTAGTGGTGGTTACACAGGTTTGGTTTTTTTTGAGATTAGGTCTCAATATTTTTGCCTGTGGAACCACAGGCTCACGTTGCCCAAAGTATCACAGACTCAAGCAATCCCCAGTCTCAGCTTCTCAGGTAGCTGGGATTACAGGCACACACCACCACGCCGACCTATATATTTTTTGGAACTAGGTCTCGCTATGTGCCCTGGAGGGACTCAAACCATGATCCCTGGCCCTGGCTGCAGCTTCCTAGGCTGCTGTTTACAGGCATGTGCCACCATGCCTGGCCCAAACAGGTTTTTATACGTTCATCTGTGTAAATTGAGTTATGTACTTGAAATGAAAACTGAATTTTTCCCCAGTAACATTGGTTTCCAGCACTGTTTCAAGAATATAGGCTCACTCTTTCAAATGCATGTTAATGTACCACATCTACCACCAAACTACCAATAAATCCTCCACCATTGTCCATTAAACCCCCTCCAATTTTTGCTCCACCCCCAACTTTTCCCTGAATTGAGTTCTTTTAATTCTGTAGGGTCAGAAATATAATGCACTAATGATCTTTCCTCATTAAAAAAAAAAAATCTGTATTTCTCTTGAAAAGTTGGGAGATTCTTAATTCATTCAACAATTAAATTCAACAGTTCAAATTAAATTCAAAGGCACTCAACACTTTGAATTGAGTAACAATCGTCATATAAAAGGCCATGAATTCTCTGGCTTGTTGTAATTTTTATGTGCCCTAATGTTTTACTCATCCCTCTTCACTTGTCTATGTTCCTACGTACATCTTGTTAATATTTCAGGTTTACTGTCCCTGCCTTATACACTATACTGCCTTCATAGTGGCTGCTTATTGCCTTCCAAAAAGAGGCTATATATTTCTTTTTCTATACCTTCCCCAGGAGGCCTTCTTTCAGATCCTAAAAAGCTTAAGAAGATAGAAACTAACAGTTTCTACTGAATGATCTAGTCATTCTAGTCAGGGTTCAGATAGTTGATTTGAACTGACTGGTAGGCTGCTCTGTATCTTTCTAATGTTCAGGGGAAAGAGACCCTTCTTTGCCAAAAAAAGAGGAGGCTTGTTTTTTAGGCAAAGGTGATTATTATTGATGAAATGAAGAACTTGGAAAGGGCAGGATATAAATTATCAGAAACACTGGTGACACCTTCCAGATACTTAAAATCTTGTTTGGTATGTATGAATTATATACATTTGCTCAAAATTATTTTTCTTTATTCCCTAAAAGTTACAGAAGAATTGTCTACTCTTCTTAACCAACTCCAGAATTCTTGGGGATGTTCCATTTGACAGGCAAGTATATAACTTGATCATCTGATTTTGGGGTGCTGACCAGTTTTACGCTAAGCATTGTTTTTATTAGGTTGGCAAGAATCTGATTAAGCCTGGGGTAGAGTGTTTGGGGAGGAAATGATCTGTTGTTATCTCCACACTGAGGTTATTGGAAGTACCCTACTTGCAAGTGTTTCCCAAAGTGTGATTCTTTTGGTCAGGTGGGCAGTGAGAATACAGGCTCCTCAGTCAAACATACTCGGATTTATGTATGTCTAGCTCTTCCATTATTTCTGTGCATAGGTTTCCTTACTTCTAAAAAAAAATCCTCATAATGACTCTTAAGAAGATTAGCTATGATAATGTTTGTGCTTTGCACAGTGCCTAGCTTAAGGCCAGACTGTTCCAAATATTAGTCATCCTTTTTGTTTTTTATTGATAATACTTTTTACAAGTCATCGTCCTAAAATCTGGATGGATTCCTCTTAAGGCTTTTGTAATTTCCCAGATTCATGAATTCAGAAACATAACAGCTGCTACCAACAAGCTGAAAAAGTAAGCCCAGGCTGACATGAACAAAGCGTCTGGTTTATGGGTACAAGGATAGAGGCTAAGACATTCTCAAATCTAACTGAAATGTGTGCTTAAAATGTATTTTAAGAATACAATAGAAAGGTGGTCCTCATTTATATATATATATATATATATATATATATATATATATATACACGTATGTATTTGTATTTCCATGGTCTCTTTCAGACATGATCTATTTGGAAAATCTGTCAATTCAGTCTTCAATCCTTCATGGCAGTTTTCAGTAGAAGCTGAGTGACAGCTCCTCAAATTAAAGGGCATAATTTTTGCTCACTGATATTTGCTGTGGCATTTTAGCAATGTCTGCTGTTCTGGTTATGTGATCTCTTAAGAATTTCTTTCTGATTTCAGACCTGACATAGCAGAAACCGAATACTTGAAAGAAAAAAAAAAGTCTTTCCTAGATCATCACATCTTTCTTTGAATATCGTGCATTTTGTTTACATTCTTATTTGCATGCTCACTGCTTCTCTTCTGGTCTTTTTGCCAGATAATTTTGGTTTTCATAATTGAAACTTCAGAGGTCAAACCTAATTTTGTTACAGGATTTATTGGGGGAGGCTAAGTGATTTCTTTTCAAGTACAGATAGTTATAGACGTTATTGTGAAGAAAATAATCTGCTTTCCAGGTTAGATGCTGCCAAATTTGTCATGAGGTGCCTCTGTAAACATGAAAACCCCAAGATGCAAAGAATGTCAGTAGGCATCATTTCTTTTCTGGCTCTGCAGGTATGTGATTGCTAAAAGTAACCCTTTTCTCCTAGTCCTGATGGAACTCTGATACTTCACTTCTGACCTTTTATTTGCTTACAGGTCTCACCTGAGCAGACTGCACAACTTAAAGACCTTTTCACTGCATTCAAGGTAGGTTGTTGCTTTTTCAAATCAAAGAAATTTATTTAACATAGTATGGAAAAAATCACTCAAAAGGCCCTGTGAAATGGAAAATCGGTAGCCCTGCTCCCCAAAGGAAATTCCTCTTTATTCTTATGGCTATTTCTTTTTTTTTTTTTTTTTAGTTAACAATTTTATTTTGTTCTTTGGGTTACAACCTCTCTGTTATATCATTTTCCCCCTCTCTCCTCCCTCCGGTGCTCCCTCCATTCTCTCACACCCCACTCTTTGTTATTTATTAGCTGTGCTGAGTCCATTAGTCTCTTTCCTATGTTAGTGTCTTTTCTTTGGGTGAGGGACTGTGTTGTTGGGTCCAGGTGTACCTTGCTGTTAGATTTTCAGTCTTAAGTTTGCGTTGGGTGGCCAGATTATATTCGTTTGTGTTCTGTCCATGTTTTCTTGCTGCAGGCCGTCCTCTCCAATCCAATCCCATCACCATTGCTTTGCTGCTTTTCCTTATGTCTCTGGTGTCGGGCTTTGGGGGTCTTGCCTCCTGCCAGTGTTGGTCAAGAAATTTCTCTGAGTTCAGGCTTTGAGACTAGGTCTTGCTATATTTGCCCGTGGAACCGCAGGCTCTCGTTGCCCAGGGTACTACAGACTCAGGCAATTCCAAGCCTCAGCTTCCCAGGTAGCCGGGATTACAGGCGCGCGCCACCACGCCCAGCTATTGTTTGGAACTAGGTCTCGCTACGGGCTCCAGGCGGGACTCGAACTGCAATCCCTAGCCCCGGCCGCTTCATAGGCTGAAGCTTACAGGCACGAGCCACCGTGCCTGGCCCATGCGTTCAGGCTTCCGCAAGTGGCCTTTGAAGGTTATCTCCTCTGCTTCCTTTGGCGGTTTTGGTGTGGGGCCCATTATCCCCTCTTTGGTCATCCTCTCCTCTCGCTTGATGAGGGGAGGGTGTGTTGCTGTCCTTGAATATATCTCCAAGTTAAAGTCCCGGGTTTTGGCCCAGACAGTGTAGAAGTGCGCCTGGTGTCTCTATGGTTGTTTTTCTGGTCTTACTTATACTGGTTCTCTTGGTTGTCCATCTGCTGTGTCCTGCTCGGGTCTGTGGACTGGACTTTTGCCTGGTCCCTCACCCGTTCTATGTTGGGGTTGCTGTTGTGTCTATTCTGGTTGCTCTGATGTTTAGCTGGAGTAAAACATCCAGCTAAATGCCTGCGTGCCGTAGGTCCCAGCGCGGGGGCGGGCCCACCCGGGGACCGCTTGCCCATCCATGCGCCCCGGCTTCCGGGGGCTGGGGGCTTCACGGTGCGGCCCAGGCCGGCTGGTAAGTGACCACAGCCACTTACCGCCCCCCACCCCGTTCCCCCCCACAGGGGAACTCACCCAGTGGGCCCGGACGCCCCTCGCTCCCCCCTGGCAAGGGAGCGCCGAACGCCATGGTTCCCGTCTGGGCCGCGCGGGCAGCCGCCTCCATGAGAAATATATTTTGTAATTACTGTGCCCTGATCAATTCTCAGCTGCCCCTGGCACGGTGTCCTTGTCAGTGAAGTGTGACAATTTCGGATGCACAGAGAATTCCCCTGCTGATCTCTGGAGTTCATTTTAGTGCTGAGACAATTTCACCTCTTCAAGAGTCAGTCATATAGACTTAGATTCTATAAAATACCACCTGGAGGACCCAGCTCTCTACAAATTTTCTTCTTCCTGAAACTCCAACAAACGTATGTCACAATTTTTAATACGCCAGTAATCAACATTTACATTATACTAACATTTCTCCACTAAAAAAATATACATCTTCATTTTATTTTAGAATTCCCTTATTTTGAGAATCATATTTGTTAAAGAATCATATTTAAAGAATCATATTTGTTGTGAGCTCTATGTTTATGGCCTTTAAATATTTTTCTTTTGAGTTTCCCCTCCTAATTTATAGGATTTCATTAAAGAAATGAACCTTTGACTAGTATACGTAAGATGTATTTTTCCCCAGCTGATATTTTTTATTTTATGGGTTCTGCCATGGAAGATTTTTTTTTCATTTTATGACTAAATTTCTCCTTTTGCTTTATACCTTGGGATTGATTGCAAGCTTTTGAAAGTATTTCTCCCTCTTATCCATGGAATATTTTTTTCAATTCTGACTCTTATTCAACATATAAAATGTAGAAAAAGTACTGAAAGTAGCATGGAAGAAGGAGTATATTCTAGTTCTTGGAGAAACTGCTTTTAGGTGGGGATGGGAGAATCCTAGGGTAGACACGATGTAAAGTAAATAAAATAAACAAAATTTTTAAAAAAGAAACTGCTTTTAGTTAGTGGTACCAAAAGTTTAGGCTTTATACTGAGCCAAACAAGCTATAGCCACTTACTTGCCATATGAACTTGGATAATTTACTTGTTTCTTCTGTGCCTCAGAGTTCTCATCTTTAAACTGGCATCATAGAAAAATAGACCTCTGTCAGAGCAGTAATATTTCACTTACTTTGAGAATTATTAAATAAGTAAAGCATCTGGCTACAATCTGTGGTCCTTTTTTCCTTACAGGGTCACCCTGACCTTCCCTGCTCCTTCCCTTGCTGCTTAATTACCCTATTGACCATCTTAGATGATGGCTACTAGTGTCTACAGCTCTTAACGTCTCCTCTTGGCTCTCACAGCTTTAATTTTGTGATTCACTCCTTTGATCCATCCTATCCTGATTGGGTAGAATATTTGAGTTGATGCATTCTTCCTAAAAATATTATTCTGATTTGCTTAGTGACGTTATATTTAATGTGTCTTGTTATTTGCTGTCTTTTTTCTTTTATGTGATAGTCTAGTCTATTTGAAAACAGGTACAAGTATTAGCTTAAAATGTGTCCTGAACTGTTCTGATCTGAAATGGCATATAGGAATCTCTGTTAACATGAACCAATCAATGGTTTCTTCAAGCTGTTAGACTGGATGATTTTAATTATAGATGTTCTCACCATACTGACCTGTTAACTAGTGTAGAGCAGTAAACTTTTCCTTTGTCTGGCATGATCTTCTCCCTTTCCTCTGATTTCTTGATTAATGGGGTATCTTTTTCTTCTGGTCTTAGTTTACATATTACTTTGTGAACATAAAACCATCTTAAAGTAAATTCTTAGGCCTTTATTGTTTCCTTCAGACCATTTACCAAAACTTAAAATTGTTTTTCTTAGTTAAGAAAGCCCAAGTATAGCCGGGCATGGTGGCACATGCCTGTAAGCGGCAGCCTAGGAAGCCACAGCAGGGACCAGGGATCGCAGTTCGAGTTCCGCTAGGGCAACGTAGTGAGACCTAGTGCCAAAAAAATAGCTGGGCGTGGTGGCGTTTGCCTGTAATCCCAGCTACCTGGGAAGCTGAGGCTGGCAATTGCTTGAGTCCGTACCGTGGTACTCCAGGCAATGTGAGCCTGCTGTTCCACGGGCAAAAATAGTGAGACCTAGTCTCAAAAAAAAAAGAAAGCCCAAGTATATTTTAAGTATGTCTCTCTTACTGAATGAAAGCCTAGCTTTCAGAAGGCGTTGATAAAATGCTCAATAAATGATAGAATAGTTGATATGTACTTGGTTATGAGGTTTATTAATAAGTACCACATGCCTAAGAGTACATGCCTGTTAAGCTTTAATTTTATTCATTAAACCTCATGAAAACCCTCAGATAGGTATGACTCACTTGTAGGGAGAAAAATGGGATCACAGAGCTATTTAATGGTAGAACTTGAGTTCAGAACCCAGGTTTGATTCTGAAGCTTTTCTTAACTTGCTGTCTTTATAGTGGAATGAGTCTCATGGGGGATATATAACCTCTTTGTCTCTTTGGTTTCTAGGAACTTCTAGCTCTAGTCAAACAAAAGATTACTGAGAATTTAGATGATGTCACCTTCTTGTTTGCTTTGAAAGCTCTTTGGAATCTTACAGATGAGTCTCCTACTGCCTGCAAGCACTTTATTGAAAATCAAGGATTGCCAATCTTCATCAAAGTTTTAGAGGTGGGAAAACAGGATTGAGATTGTATGTAAAGTTCTTTTCTTCTTGTTAAAGTAACTTGTATCTTCTTTTGACAGACTTTTCCAGAATCAGCAATACAAAGCAAAGTACTTGGTCTTTTGGTAAGGTCAATTATTTTGAGTTAAATATAATGACTTAAAAAATAAGAAAACTAATACATAGCATCTATTATATGCCAGATACTTTTGTAAGCAATTTATGCCTGTTAACTCCATTAATCTTCATATCCCTATATAGTGAATACCACTGTGTATCAGTCATCTGTCACTGTCAGCTATTTATTTGTCTCTCTCTCTCTCTAAAAATCAATCAATGCTTTGAACTTGGCTTAGCTGTTCACTACTTCTGCTGATTTCACATGGAGTTTTAGTCATCAGTCATCTGGTAGCTGAATTAGGGCTAAGTGCTCTGAGATGGCCTGACTTTTATATATGACTGATGGTGTAGGTTGTTAGCTAGGCCTGCACTCTGGGCTTCTTTACATGGTGGTTTCAGGGCAACAGTAGAAAGCAAGTCCCACCTGTATAAGTGCATCTGCAACCTTTGCTTATGTCACCTTATCAAATATCTCATTGGCCAAAGCAGGTCACATGACCTGGGATTTTCAAGCCTCTTACATACCAGTTGAGATTGCAACACTACCCATTAGCTTCAAATCATGAAAGTTAAAGGAGTCAGTCCCACCAAATTGTCCCTGCTTCAGTTGCCAAGTCCTGTCACCCCTACTGGCTATAAATTGGAGGTTTGCATTACTCCTCTGATTTGGGGCTGAAAGTTCTAGGCTTCTTATCAAGGTTTGGTCCTTCTGGCAGTCAGTCCCACCCTGAAGTGATTTGGGTGCTGAACCTGTGACTTACTTCAAAACAATAGAATATGGCAAAGATGATAGAATATCACCACTGTGATTATATTGCTGTGTGTGTATGTCTGTGTCAGAGAGAGAGAGGAAGAATGTCTGTGTATCCATCTTGCTGACTAGAGAGACTCACTGGCTCTAAAGAAGCAAGCTGCCATGAAGTAAATGGTTAAGAAAGAGAGACAACCACAAAGCTAGAACTCTGGATAGCTTCTAAGAGCTGAGGGTGGCCTACAGCAAGAAATTGTAACCTTATTCTTACAGCCACAAGCAAATGAATGCTGCCAACAGTGAGTGTAGTCGATTCCCCCCTCAGCGGAGCCTCCAGATGAGAATGCAGCCCAGCCAGCACTTTGATAGCAGCATTGTGAGTTCTCAGCATAGAGGACCTAGCTAAGCTCTGCCTGAATTCTTTTTTTTTTTTTTTGAGACTAGGTGTTGCTGTTTTGGCCTGTGGAACTGCAGGCTCACGTTGCTTAGGGTACCACAGACTCAGGCAATCCCCAGCCTCATCAGCTTCCCAGGTAGCTGGGATTACAGGCATGTGCCACCACACCCATCTATATTTTTTTGGAACTAGGTCTTGCTACATGCCCCCGGCG
Organism: Uropsilus gracilis; assembly: GCA_004024945.1. Lineage (NCBI taxonomy): Eukaryota > Metazoa > Chordata > Mammalia > Eulipotyphla > Talpidae > Uropsilus > Uropsilus gracilis. The sequence continues at coordinate 22,523 of PVHY01014341.1, forward strand.
GGACACAGACCACCCTGACCCCAGCTGCGGCTTCCTAGGCTGCTGCTTACAGGCATGCACCACCATGCCCGGCCCTCTGCCTGAATTCTTGGCCTGCAGAAATTATTAAGAGCAGGAGGAACATGTATTTTTTATATCTCTGAGTTATGATACTTTGTTATACAGCATAGAAGACCAATAAAATACATAAAACACTACTGGTCTTTTATTGGCACTATTAAACATCAAACTCATATAACACGGTACGCCCCCAGGAATGTTGAATAGCTGAACCAGGTTTGGATTTAGATTGTCATTCAACCAGATATTAGCAGTGTGAATCTGTTAAGTTTGTTTTGCTGAATGCAAAGTTTCCACACTTATTTGAAAGCTGAAATGACAGATAAAGAGATATTTTTGTCTAAGACAATGCCTAACACTTAATAAGTGCTTTCTCAGTGATTGCTATGTTTTTTGTTTTTTTTTTTTTTGAGACTAGGTCTCGCTATTTTTGCCTGTGGAATCACAGGCTCACATTGCCTGGGGGTAACACAGAGTCAAGCAGTCCCCAGCCTCAGCTTCCCAGGTAGCTGGGATTACAGGTATATGCCACCATGCCCAGCTATTGTTTTGGGGAGTATTGTCTTGAAACTTGCCCCTGGCAGAACCAAACTGCAATCCCTGGCCCCAGCTGTGGCTTCCTAGGCTGCCACTTATAGGCATGTACCACCATGCCTGGCCACTATCAGAGGGGATAGGATTGTGAGTTTCATGCTAAATGGAGGAAGAAGAGAAGGAAAGTGGGACTAAGTGTTCTTCATGTATCTGAGCTGAGCAGTGGAGAGGAAGAAGAGCCAGTTCCTGAATTTCCCCTCATTTGCTGTCCCTGATAACTTTTGCCTTCTTTGACCTGTAGAACAACATTGCTGAAGTCAGAGAACTCTCTTCCACTCTGATGACTGATGATGTGGTGATGCGTATCAGCAGTTTGCTCCATAGCAAAGAAATTGAAGTCAGCTATTTTGCTGCAGGCATCATAGCCCACCTGACATCTGACAGGTGTCCTTGGTTATCCTGCGACCCACAGAGGAGTGCCATTCTCCAGGATCTGGTATGTGAACCATTCATTACAAAATCCAGAGTAATGTAGTTCTATAGAATGTATTTTTTTTTTTTTCGGTCATAACGGTTTTAGAGATATGTGTTCACTAAGAAAGAGGGAAACATAGAAAAATATAAGAAAGTACTATATCAATTTATACCCTACCACTCAAAGAGAGCCTTAGTTGACATTTTGTTGCATTCCTTCTGATGTTTTTCTTTTCTAAAAGTTATACATGCAAATAGTTGTAGATGGCTTGTTCTAATTTTCTTTCCTACTTTCAGCTCTTTTCAAAGCTATTTCTTCTGGTATTTAACTCCATGTACATTATTATCTGTTGATTCACTTTCCAACTCTGGAAAATGAAAGTTCTCATTTTCCTCATGCAGATAATCCTTCCTTATATTTCCAAGTGTAAATCTCTCAGTATATTTAGATACATGCTATTTCAGCTTCTCAGAGACTTCTTTTCCTTATTTTATTTTATTTTTTTGGTATATCTCTTAAACCATCACTGTTCCAGGTTATTTCTTTACTATTGTCATTGGGATTCTCTTTGACTTCCTGTGTTTGAGTCCGTTTCTTAGATGACATACCTTCCTGTTTTTTGTTTTCCATTTTTGTTTTTTTCCTTCTGGTGTGCTCTCATTCTGCCGAGATCATGTCCCCCAGTAGTTTCCTAAGAGATAGATGCATAATAAAAAAAAAAAAATTGAGACCATAGTTATTTGAAAAAGACCTTTATTTTACTTTATCATTTAGCTGATCAAATGACAGTAATAAAATTTTAGTTTTGAAATATTTTCCTTCAGAATTTTTATTCCCCCCCCTTCAGAATTTAAATCTATTGTTCCATTGTCTTTAACTCACTGAGAAGTTTGTACCTTTTTTTTCAAGAGACTAGATCTTGCTATGTTGCCCAGGGTTGTCTCGAACGCAGGGACTCACGTGATCCCTAGCCTCAGCCTCCCAAACACCGCGCCTGTCTCCATTTTCTTTTTTGAAACTGGAAGCTCTTTGTCCTCAGTGTTTGGAAAGCTCAGTGACATGCCTTGATAGAGTTTTGTTTTCTTCTATTGTGTTGACTACTTATTGCTCTGAAAACTCATTTATTTCAGCTCTGGAAAATTTCTTCTCTCCCCTTCTTACTGTCATTTCTCCTCCCCTTCCACCCTCCCTTTTTCTAGGATATTGTTACTTCCAGACTCATCTTTTCTTAGCTATTTTTGAATTATCTTTTTCAAAAAGAAAGAAATTTGCAAACTGATCATAGATCTGAGGCATACATCAAGAGAGAAAGGGGGAGGTTGGTTAAATCTGGGGAGGGAAAAGCACAAGGGCATTTGGTGATAGATTATGGATATTGCAGTAGTGGGAGAACTTTAGTGACTATGCCTTAGGGGAGAAACCAGTTATTGTACAAAATGAACAGTGGTGTAGGAAAATAAATTTTATATATATATATATATATATATATACACACACTCACACACTTCAACTTCCACTCCTACTGTGGTTTGCATTTCTGCAATTTTTAATTTCCAAGAACTTCTGTTTTTTGTGATTTTTTTTTCTTATATAATACTCTTGAGGATTAAGGGTCGACTGGCTAGTGTGGTAGATAAAGCATGACATTCTTAATCTCAGAGTTGTGGGTTCGAGCCCCACATTAGAAACTCTATTTTGAGGATTCTTGCATACATGTTATTTCTTCAGTGACATTTTGTATTAATGATAGTTTACAGCTTTTACTTTATTTCTAGTTTCCCTGTTTATCCAGTATCTTTATTTCTTGCAAATTGCTTTTCCCCCATTTGTTACAGATTTTATATTACAGATTTTCTTAAAGTGGTGATCCTCAGGTTTTAAAAGTTGGGCTTGTTTGGAAATTGAGTGCAAGTGGGTGGAATTTATCAGCTGAACTGTGGACTTCACTGTAGAGTCTACATCTGGCTTGGTTGTGCCTTAATGTTAGTGTCTTTAGATCTTTTGTTTTTAACTGGTTGAAATTTACCTGAAAAAATCATCATCTGTTCTCTTGATTGAAAACTGAGCCTGGGTGCCAACAATTTGAAAGCTCACTGGGAAGAGAGTTGGGGCAGGGGAGTCCCTGCATTCCCAGCATTTAGCATTTAGATTTTTCACTTCACCCCTGTTTTTTTGCATAGTTCTCCCACCATTTGTTCATGGGGTTTGACTAGTCCAGAATTTTTTGTTAGGGTCAGAAGAGGGACTTTCTGTTTATTGGGTTTAGGGAATGGTTAGATGGATGCTTAGTCCTCTAATCTTAAAACAGAAGGCCCGTTTATTGCTTTGTTTTTCCACATGATTTTGTTCAGTCTTTATATCGAAGGACTGTCTGATTAGTGCTTTGGCAAGAGCACACCTAAATTTGAGAAATCTTCCCATATTTTGCAATTTTAGGTTTTTTCATAATATATGTAATTAAAAATTACATGTAATAATCTATTATGGACTACAATACTAAAATCTCTATTTCTCTGTTTGTATAGTATGCAACTGTCCAGAACTGGTCAAGTTCAAGTTGTAAGATGACAGCATTAGTGACCTACAGGTAATTTCATGATGGCATGCATCAAATCCTGTGTGATGAGAATTCTGGGAAAATCACAGTAGTCTATTTTAGTAAACTGTTGACCCTGTGGGGAAATGTTGAAAATTTTTGTATTTTTGATGTTAGCCTGAAGTCTAAAGGTACATCTTTATACTTTTTTTAGATCCTTCAAGGCATTTTTCCCACTTCTTGGCAACTTTTCTCAGCCAGAGGCTCAGCTCTGGGCACTATGGGCTCTATATCATGTCTGCAGTAAAAACCGTATGTATTCAAAATACATTACTTTTTTCAGCAGTTCTTCTGTATGATTAAGTTCAAAATGGAGTTTTTTTTTTAATGCAGTGTTTTGAATTTAAGAAACAGACTGAAAAGCATTTTTTATTAGTTTAAAAAAGTATAAAATTACAATATTTAGAAGCAGATATTAAGCTATATAAAAGTGAAAATTGTTTCTATATTGTTCCAGATACTTTTCTAAGTTCATACTATAATCAATATATAACTTTTTAAATAAAATAGACTTGTTCTGTGCATACTGATCTATAGCTTGCTCTTTCCACTCAACAGCTTATCATGAATATTCTTCCTACTGTAATATATAGGTCTTTGTTTTTCATAATATTTTTATTGGTTCTATATAAATTTTCCTACACTGTTATATACCCCAAAATTCTCACACCACCACCTGTGAATCATTGTCCTATTCACTTGTGTTCTTTCCTCCCTTCCTCTCTTTCTCCCTCCCTCTCTTTCCCTTTGTGTGTGCTTCACTTCAGTTATCACTTTGGTAATTTTAACTTGTTTTATTTTTGCTATATTCCACATATAAATACACCTGTTTTTAATTTTTTTCTGTTTGGCTTATTTCAGCTAGTGTAATTCCTTCTAGCTTCATTGGTGTAGCCACAAATACAGCAAGTTTGTCTTTTTTATTGCTATGAATAATATATACCACAACTTTTTGATCCATTTACTGGTTTTTGGGCATTTGGGTTGTTTCCATGTCCTGGCTATTATAAACAATGCTGAGATAAATATAGGAGTGCAGGTTTTCTTTTATAACTAGTGTTTTTGTATGCTTTGTGTAGATTCCTAGAAGAGGGATTACTGGATCAATTGATAGCTCCATTTTAAGTAGTTTGAGGGTCCTTTGTGTACAGCTTTCTGTAGTGTTTGGACCAGTTTGCATTCTCACCAGTAGTGTAAAGTGTTCCTTTTTCTCCACGTCCACACCAGCACTTCTTGTTGCCGGTTTTTGTTGTTGTTGTTATTTTGATGTGGACCTTTTTTGAGACTAGGTCTCGCTATTTTTGCCCATGGAATTGCACGCTCACGTTGCTTGGAGTACCACAGACTCAAGCAGTCCCCAGCCTCAGCTTCCCAGGTAGCTGGGATTACAGGCAAGTGCCACCACACTCAGCTATTTTTTGGGACTAGGTCTCGCTGTGTTGCCCCAAGCAGGACTTGAACCATGATCCCTAACCCCAGTCGCTTCATAGGCTAAAGTGTACAGGCACGCACCACCGTGCCTGGCTTGATGTGGACCATTCTTAACTGGTATGGGATGGTATCTCAATGTGGTTTTGATTTGCATTTCCTTGATTATAAGTTATATTGAGCATTTTTTCATATGCCTGTTAGCCATTTGTATTTCTAAGTGTCTTTTAAACTCTTCTGCCCATTTTTAGATCTGCCTCTTTGTAATACCTTTGGACCATGTGGGTTTGAACTATGGGGCTCCACTTACAAGTTTTTTCTATCTGTGGGTTCTGCCTTCACAATTGTAGATGTGGAATCTATAGATAAGAGAGCTGACTGAGGGACTTAAAGCATCCATGGATTTTGGTATGGGAGGGTAATCCCTCCCAGATACCAAGGAACAACTATAGTTAAGTTTTTCCTCCTGGGGTTTGGTGGTCCTAACACCCCTCTGCCACTCTGGGTTTTTTAGGTATCACTATACAGAAAAGTAAGAGGTAGTGATGCAAAAAATTATGCAAAATAATTTTTAAAGCCTGAAATAACTGAGACATTTTGTGATCTTAGGTGGAAAGACTTAGAGATCAATTCAGTTCTTTTTAGTTTATAGATAGAATTCAATTCAAATGAATAAGAGAAGCAGGAACTAAAAATTATTCTAATCAGGCAGCATAGATAGGAAAAAGACTACGAAAAATGTTTTTTAAGAGCATACCCTAAGATTTCTCAAAATTATAATAAAAGTACTGTGAATGGGGCTGGCATATGAATAGACATGGTAGATAAAGTAGGTTATAATGACTCTGAAGGAGATTCCAGTTACAACAACAGTAAATATAATACTAGAACATGTATGTATGTCATGACATATGAATATGTACATGTAATACAATAAAATGGAAAGGGAAAGATGCACACAGGTGATAAAAGAGGACAGGTTATGTCAGAACTGGACTGTGGTCCCAGTTTCTGTTATTTACTAAATGTGGGAACTTAAGCAAGATATATAACTTTGGTTCTTATTTCCTCTTCTATAAAATGGAGATAAAAATGCCCACTTTACAGGTGGTCAGGAGAACTGAGTGGTTAATAATATTTACAAAGCATTTAGAACATTGCTTGGCTAACAGTTTAGCCACCTGTACATAGCATAGTATATAGCATTCATTAAATAAGATCCATCCATCATTTTGCAAATGTTGAATTAACCTCAGAATATTTAGAATTGCTGAGTCAAAAAATCGTGAACATTTATAATAATAAGGTATTGCTATATTGTCCTCCAGAGTTGGTTACCTGTTTGTAAACCCCATCAGCAGGTATGAAGAGCTTGCCAGTTTCCTTAACATTCTTGCAAAAACAATTGAATTTTTTGTTAATCTGAGATAAAGGGGATTGAATGTAACCATCTTGTTTTTAGATTTATCACTTTTTTTTTTTTTTTTTTTTTTTCAAAAAAGAGACTAGGTCTCGCTGTGTTACTGTGGGTAAGGAGGCTAGTCTCAGCCTCCCAGATAGCTGGATTACAGGTGTGCACCACCATGCCTGGCTATTTTTTTGAGAGTAGGTCTATGTTTCCTGTTGTAGTCTCGAACCCACAGACTCAAGTGATTCCTAGCCTCTGCCTCCCAAGTAGCTGGGATTACAGGCACACGCCACCACTCCCAGCTGATTTGTCATTTCCTTTTTTTTTTTTTAACTATCTTCTTCACTTTTTAAAAAATTATTTGTTGGTCTTTTTTTTAATTTGGAGAAATTAAATTTCAGGTCATTGTAATATATGTTGCAAACATTCCTGTTTATTGCCCAGATTTGTTTATTGTGTTCACAAGTCAGTCTTGTTGCCTGGCCTATGAATTTCAGGTCATAGTTACAGTTTCCCAAATTGGTGAAAATTCTCAGCCATTTTCCTATAAAGTACTACCCTCTATTCTGTTGTGGAACTATCTTACACCTTCTCTCATTCTGTCTTCAGTCTTTCTCCTTCATTCATTCCTTCCTTCCTTCATTCATTCATTCATTTTGAGGCTAGGTCTCACTAATTTTGCCTGTGGAACCGCAGGCTCACATTGCCCAGGGTACCAAAGACTCAAGCAATCCCCAGCCTCAGCTTCCCAGGTAGTTGGGATTACAGGTGTGCGCCACCATGCCCAGCTATATTTTTTTGGAACTAGGTCTCGCTATGTGCCCCAGGTAGGACTTGATCCACGATCCCCAGCCCCAGCCACTTCATAGTCTGAAGCTTAAGTGGCACGAGCCACCATGCGGGCTACCACCACCATTCTGCAGGCATCCTTCCTTTGGCAGCAGGAGTTCCCTGTTGACTGCATCTCTGTGCCAGGTTTAGTCGTAGCCCCCCAGTGATTGGTATGCAAAACTGTTTCTCTCATGTTTGTTCTCACAGTTCATTGCTCTGTGAACTTGCCTTGCTCTTTTTGAGTCCTGCCTTAGAGGCATTTGTTTTTAAAGTCTTTGTTGGTGTTCCTTGTCTCTTGTTTCTTTGGTTGAAGTTTTGTCTGGATGTACTTACTGCTGGTGTGGGCAGCTAACCGAGAGGGGTCTGTGGTGAATCAACACCACCACCACCACCGCCGCACCCCCTGCACACTGCACTCTGCTTCTCAGCAGGCCACACTGCCCAGTCCGAAGATCTGGGAAGCAGCTCCCAGCCACTCCCCCTCCCCACCGCATGGGGAGGGGCGAGGACTGGTGGCATAGCAGGCGCAGTGGTGGCCAATGTCCTAGCCGCCCTCCAGAGAAAGACTAAGTCGTGCCCACGAGGGCAGCGGCTCCGCCCTCATGGCCCGGTCGAAGGGGTGGCCCCAGGCAGAGCTGAGCTCTCCACCCGTGCGGTGCCTGTCTAGTTTGTTTTTCTATCTTTGTGCTCCATTTTAGTAATTGCCACTTAGTAATTAAGTGTTTTTGGATTATTACTGCTTTCTTTGTGTCTACTTGATTGATAAAGAAAAAAATTTTTTTAGACTTAATTGTGCAGTGTCCCCTTAGCACAGTTTGTATTTGTTTCTGTCAAGTGCTCTTGGACTAACTTTTCCAATTAAAGTAACATTTTTTTTAACACTAGAAATGATTCAGAGGTAGAAGATCATGCAATTAACTTTTTAGGAAACCAGTTTTTGTAGTAGTTTATCAACTGAAAGATTCTCAGAACATTTGTATAGTATAAGTTCAAACCATGTACTCACTTAAATTGTAGTTATGAATTCTCAGAAAAGAGTATTCTTCTCCCCCACTCATACATACTAAGGGCAGCCCACAGTAAAAATGTGACATTGTCTTATCCCTTTTGTGTAGCCCTTCAGGCACCAGCTTTAATATTCTGCTTTCTACTTCTGACTACCTAAGGTAAAAATCTAAATTTCTAGATACCCAAATTGACACTTCTTTTCTGTATCAGAATAGCTGCAGATTTGTTCTCACAGATTTGTGTTAGGTACTTTCTGCCTTTTGTTTGTAGCTCTTGGACAGTTCCTCTACTTTGTACACTCTATGTACTTAAAATGTTTTCCCATTATATTTTATGTAGCACCTAGTATTTGTAGGTTATCTATCTCAAACATACTGTCTAAAAATGAAATGTGTATTTTTTTAAAACTGTTTTTATACTTTTAATATTAGAGATACTTCAATTAGAGATACTTGAAGTACAGAGTTGTTTGGAAGTAAACATACTAAGATAGTTACTTGTTATCTCACTGTACGCACCAAACATTATTTAAGTTTTGACATTTCTTTTGAAATGATTGGTTTTATGTCAGGGGGCTTTTAAGCCTTTGTACCCTTTCTTCAAAAAGATGAATGTAGTGAGATGGGAATATTTAAAAAGCCAACTTGTCCATCACATTTTTTTTACTTGATTTTCTTTCAGCCAGTAAATACTGCAAGATGTTAGTTGAAGAAGGAGGACTGCAGCTTTTGTGTGATATCCAGAAGCACAGTGAGGCGTACCCCCAAGCACAACAGATTGCAGCTTCCATTCTAGAGGATTTCAAACTGTATTTCATGAATGATCAGAGGTCCACTCTATATTGAATGCCCAAACCAAATTGCAATCATTGTGGGAATATCTCTTCAGCATTTTGAAAAACCAAGCCCTGGACTCTGGAAGCTTCTGGGGGCTCACATTGAACAGCTGTGCCATTACTTTTTTTCTAGTTCTGTCTAATTTCTTACCTCTGAAAGTCAAAGGAAAGGAAAGACCCACCAGAGGCCTTGATATTTACGTTAATTTTCACATTTGAAAGCATCTTTGAAGTTGTTATTCCTGGTTTTGTTATACCACTGGAAAAGGAATACATGAAAAAACTTCTGGGAGATGTCTGCTCATAAATGTATTGTTTGGAAGGTAGAACCTCTGTTCGAGGGAGGGCGGAGGAAGAGAAAGATTGTTTTTGTTCTGATACCTTCTACTTGTGTACCTTTTTTCTTGTGGGGAGAAAAGTACCTTCCACTTGTGGGGAGGAGGGAAGAAGAGTATGTTTTTTATAATTTTGGATATAGCCTACCTTTTTCCTTTTTACTTAAGACTAAGTAAGCACAGTGTTCTAGTGGGTATGTTGGTAGAACATGGTGGGATAGAGGACTGAGACTAGAATGTTTATATAAAACATCATATGGAGATTATAAATCTCAATCCCTTAGATAATTTTGAGTGGGACCATGGCTGAAACTGAGAAAGAACCAAGAACCAGAAAAATTGTGCCAGAGATTTCAAGAGGTGCTCTTACCTAGCATGGAGACAAAAATGCGGTCTCTTCTGAAAACTAGCCTCAACCACAATATAAACTGTATCATAAGCTTTGATTGTGTCCCTTGCAAAGCTCCTCTGTGGAATAAAGCATGGCCTCCTTGCTTGCCTTAGTATTGACAACTACTGAAGCATATTTTGCCTTTCATATACTTAGGTTTTTCAAAGAACAAAATTTAATTCATTTTTTGATTAGTAGCATATCTTAGGGATATGTTTTTGTGCCTTTAGCTGGCTTGGTCCAGGCTTTCTAAGTGGAACAAACACAATGTACCATCTTTGGGAATCAGATGAGGAAACTCATTCCTAACCACAATCTGTTATTGCTCTCCATTATCCCACTGGTTGAGGGAAAATTTTAACAGTTTTCTTCTACAGTCCTAAACTCTGCACTGTATTGTCTCTCATTTGCTCCTCTGTGTAATTCCAAAGGGCTTTTTGCCCAATGCTTCAAAACAATCTGTTCTCAGTAGCTTTTTACTAATGTGAATGTGCTGGGAACTTTTGAGAACTGATTCTATTAGCGGTACCCCCTGTAAGTTTTGTCTCATTCACAGTAGTCCTCTGGGGATAGTATCTTTTCCTCTTCCCATCTTTAATAGATGAGAAAAAGGAAGTTAGTAAAATTGAACTTTCCTTGAGTAGTTAATGTGGTTAGTGTTGCTTCCTGGGTTCTTGTGTTACTCTCCATTCTAAGAAATGGTCACAATGTTAGAGCACATTTATATTTAAAATTAAATAAAAAATGTTATTTGGTATGTGTCCATGTCTATGGTTTAATGATTGTAGGCCAGGCCAGGGCTTAGACGCTCAAGTTGAGTGCAGATCTAGTTAAAGAGTGACCACAAGATTAGAATTTAAGAGAAGCCAAAGCCTTTTCACCTGCTAGTAAGAAGGGCCACGGAGACACATGCATATTGTCCTCTTTGTCCTCTTCTTTGTTCATTCCATCCTTACTTTAAGCCTTTAGGGTTCAACTCCATTGTTTTTTTTTTTGTTTGTTTGTTTGTTTTTTGGGGACTAGATCTTGCTATGTTGCCAGGAGAACCACAGGCTCACATTGCCCAAGGTACCACGGGCTCAAGTGATCCCAGCCTCAGCTTCCCAGGTAGCTGGGATTACAGGTGCACACCACCATGCCCAGCTATTTTTTGTGACTAAGTCTCACTATGTTACCCTGGACAGGTCTCGAACCCACGGACTCAAATGATTGCTAGTCTCGGCCTCCCTTTCTAGGCTGGGATTAAAGATGAGTGCCACCATGCCCGGCCTCAACTCCATTCTTATCTGCCCGTTTCCTGGACCTTCACCTTCATTAGAATTAGTTGCTTCCTTCTCAGTGCTTGTAAAGGCTACTTATTGCAAACCTGTGAAAGGTTTGTCTGCTGCTCTATAGATTTTCACTGATGATTTCACTTGGCTCTCACCACAAGAACACCAAATGTTGATAGTAATTAACACTTTACAAGATTAATTTTTTTTTTTAGTCACAACAGCTCATTTCACAAATGACACTGAGGCCTACAGTGAGTAACTGTCAGACTGCTGGGAACTGCAGTCTTATTCTTGATGCCTGCTCAGCCATTACCAGGGGTTCTTTATTCTCTTGTGCCAAGGAAGAAACTGGGGGATAGTTGGTCACAACATTGTGCATCTCTAGTGGGCAATGACAACCAGGAGGTATAAGTCAGGCTTGAGAGTCAATAGTATGAAGTCCCCATAGTGTGGGGTGATTTTAATCCTTAGTTTATTAAGTGAGAAGAAACATTCTCCAGAGCAGAGCCAACCCAACCCTAGTGATTAACCAGGGTGAGGAATAATGAAGGTAACAGTAGGTGCCACAGCGCCTTAATGCTAGGTACCATGCTAATCAGTATATATCCATCAGTGTCCTTGTGAGAAGCTAAAGCCCAAAGAAGTGAAATGACAAGGACAGTCACACTACAAATTTCCCTTCCAGATGCTGGCCTTTTAAGACCTGTGTTTCCCATGCCTAAGATTAATGGGAGTCACTTGCCAACAAATTTAGGAGGTCGCTTCTCCCTGAAGGCTGCCATGCCCTCCAGCCGGTCCTGGGTTGGGATATTCTGAAACAATATATAGATTATTAGTTTGGTGGGGGCCAGCCAGGGCCATTAAAGAGAAGCTCAAACTTGTCCAGCCTGTGACAAGGCCAGAGTCCAGTGTCATTGTCTCTGGACTCTGGTGTTAGGCCAGAGGTATAGGCACCAGTAGCTCCTTGGTATCCTGGGAAAGCAGGTTAACCCATAGCTTCTATCACCCATCACATTAGGCTCAGTCTCCTGCAGCAGTCTGATAAAAGGTTGCACAGTAGAGAAAAAGATCAGGCTTTGCAGTAAGAAAACTAGCTTTGATTTCTGGTGTATAGCTCTTTCACACCAGGTCCTACAAGTATGACCTCTCTTTAGGCATATTTTAGATAATTAACCTAGAGATTAGTGTTTTGGACTAATCCAGGACTGGCACTAAATAACTCAGCTGCCAGGTTTACTACTCCACTATGGAACACAGCTAGTTGACCATAACCAGGTCCTTCAAGTCCAACTCCAGCTGGGCCTATAGCAGTTACTGTACAGAGACAGAAGCCTTTATTATTCGTATGTGACTCTGCACTTAAGTGGGCCAAGATTCCTTAGGTGGCCAAGGAAACTGAAGAGAAACTGGTTCTCAGGAGCATCTGGGTTAATTGTAAGGGGCGGGGGGATGGCACAGACTATTGAATGGGTTGGCAGGAATCTACTAAATTGGTCTTGCATTGCATTAGATCCCTCATTCTAACCCAACCTCTACTTGCAAGCATGCATGGACTGGCAGGGATTTACCTGGGCATAGCATATTCCTTCAATGACCATCCCCGAAGCAATATCCACCTGCAAGAAATAAGTGTTACCTCGATCAACCTGACCTTGTCCACTTCCATATGCAGTAACAACCAGCCAATCTAATGCCTATATCATTACTTACTGTTTTCATGGATTCTTCTAGTAAAGACTTACTGAGGCTTACTGTACTCCAGTCCATAAGAATGAGATGACTGTCATAAGGAATGCATTACCTCTTTACACCATAATAAGACAGTACTGGGGTTGGGTGCAGCCTGTAATAGCTGAGGTTTGTGTATATGAGTTGTGCTTGCACTACCAGTGTCCCCACCTCGCTGGTTGCCTTGCCTTGCCATAATGCTTGCCAAGACTATTAATGACCTTCACGGGTGGTTTTATTTGCCCTCAGGCCAACTGGCAATTTAGCCTCTTCTGTGCAGTGCTCACCTTTACCACCACTAGAAGTATATTATGTGTGAACTCATTTACTTTTACAAAAAGATTGTTGTCTCTGTTAAACGACTGAGAAGTTCTGATGTTTAGAAAGATGTAGTGTTTGTTCAAGGTCTCAACAGTATGTGGAAGAGCAGGTCTTTTGAACCAGACAGAGCTGTTCAGCTCCAGAGCTAATACCTCTAATCTGGCTGTTGTCTCACCCCTGGGCCTACTCGGTCAAGGTGCCTATTTATACATACTTTGTTTTGCTCATACTTTTCACACTTTTTTTCAAATCCTCATCCCTTTCAAGGCCTATCTCTAGAAAACATTGTGTAACCCAGCACTATCCTAGGACCACAGCTTCTGCCCTGCAGGTGGTGTAGGACAACTCTGACTTCCCGACAGTGTCTGCTTGATACTGTTCACCTCTAATTGGCGATTTATGTCTGTTACCCCTACCCCACATACACAAACACACACCATGGGGCAGTGACCGGATCTGATTCATCTTTGTATCCTCATTGCCCGTCTTGAGTCTTGGGTCTAGACTCAGTATGTAATGAATGAATTGATGTGTAACGTGATGTCTCCAGTGGATTAGCTGTATCAAGGCATCTACCCTGAACTCTGAATTTGATAGGACTTTACTGAGCAGAACAAACTCGAGAATATGGACTAGAGACCACACAGACCTAGATTCTTATTACATGCTTGCCCCGTGACCCTGGGTAAGTCGTTTACCTGTCCTGAACCTTCTCTTTTTGAGGGAGAGAGATAAGGATAAAGTAATTTACAGTATTTCTGACCAAAGTTTGGATTTTGTAATGGGTAAATTTGCACAAAAAAAGCAAGGTCAGGCTCAAAGTCTGCTAGAAGCCTTCACAACGTATGTGGGTTCTTTTCTCCTGTGTTGTCTGTGAATCGTGAAAGTGACACTTCCCTGCCACCCCACTGACTTTAGTGGACACATTCCTGGCCCAGAATTCACCTACCTCCATTCCTTTGTCAATTGCTACTTTGCCAAGTCGCACAGCAATGGGGGCCTAGGAAAAAGAAGAGGCTTGGTTGAGGTGATCAGTGCTAATCTTTATTTTTATTTTTTTGAGACTAGGTCTCACAATTTTTGCTCGTGGAACCTCAGGCTCATGTTACCCAGGGTGCCACGGACTCAAGCAATCCCCAGCCTCAGCTTCCCAAGTAGCTGGGATTATAAGTACACGCCACCACGCCCAGCTATTTTTTTGAGACTAGTTCTCACTATGTTGCCTCCAGCGGGACTCGAACCGCAATCCCAGGTCTCTGCCGCAGCTTCCTAAGGCTGCCGCTTACAGGCATATGCCACCATGCCCAGCAATCAGTGCTAATCTTTAGAAGGGCTGAAATAAAATGAAGCATGTAACTTTGGGGGTAGGGTGTGGAGAAGAGTCCCCAAATAGGGAGGTAGAGGGTCTGGGTCAAGTTCCAGCTATTTAAGTGACAGTTTTTTTTATTAGTGTTAGTGTTTATTACTACTCAGTTAGTGTTCCCTGTCTTTAATAAAGGGAGCCTGACTGATACCTGATCCTACTAGTTCTGACAATTCAGGGAAGTTCTTGTAGAATCTATCCCTCTAATATATATACAACATAATACAATTCACAAAGTGATACAGACTCACATAACGTGTCTCCTGCTCTTAAGGTTGCTGAGGTCTTTCATGGAGGCTCAGGGAAGTGGAGTACTTGGCTACATTTGTCTAGTGGTTAAGCTTGGATTTGATTACCACTCATCTGTCCCACAGCTGGTCCCTTTCCTTGTCCCATCATCTCCAATGCAAGCAGGTTTCTCCCCAGCAGTGTGAGAGAAGATTAAGATTCAGATCTTGGGTTTTAGAGACTTGAGAGGGCTAAATTGAAAACCAAGGGGGTGTTTTGTTTGGCCACTTGGAAACCAGCATCAACACTGCTGTCTGCTTCACTGGTCTAGCTTCTAATTAATGTGTAATAAGTAGCAGGGCTACTCATATTTTTGAAGTTTCTGTAAATAAGGCTTTAGAAAAAGAATGATTTTTAAAATCTGGAAGCCATTAATGAAAAACCTACTTATATGAAGAACTGTTTATAGGAAAAAAATACCACAAATAAAAGTCAAAAACTGAGAAAACATTCTGGTACCTATGACAGATTAATGTTCTTCAGTTATGAAAAACTAGCATAAAATTTAACATGACTTTTAAGCATTTATTAGAACTGAATTAACCTTTAAAGTCTTGCTTCTTAACTAACCTTGACCCATCTTTCAAAGGAATGTAGACTTTGGAAATGTGTGTATACATGCATAATTTATATTCTTACTTTCAGTGAAACTTTCTGGAAAAGTGAAAATAATGGTGGTCATGTCTGGGGAGAGTTTTAGGGAATAGATATTTTCATAATTAATGAATCAGTTAAAGTGAGAATGTATGGTTAACATTTTTATAGATTTAGATTTAACTATTGTATTTGTTAAGTTTTAAAAATTGGAATGCAGTAAATACTCTGTTTTTAAATTGTACATATTCTGCACTCCTTAGAATAAAATATCCATTTTTATATTATTTCTGTATTATGAAAAATAAATGCCAAAATACTAAAATTGTCTTTTCTGATACTGCAGTCATGTTTTCTGAACTTGATGAACAAGTCACTTAGCCTCTGAGGGTCTTTATGTTATAAATCCAATGAGTATAGTTACCTCAATTGGATTTTTTAATTATTTTTTGATTGTTCTAATAATTGAGACACCTTAAAAGTATCTCAGTTTGTGTCTAATGATTGATGGGAGGTACCCCATAGGGGAGATACCATCAGCTAGATCCCAGATGTCCTGCTGAAGTCTTATGCTTGGACAGCTAGTAGAATTATACCTAGGTAGGGTGAAAACGCATTCCTTGGGTCTCAATTTTTTAGGAAATTGAGCTCAGAGGTTATTTGAAGATAAAAAATACATATAATGGATCTTCAATAAAAAAAAAATAGACCAACCCCTTGCCAGACTAAAAAAAAAAAAAAAAAAAAAAAAAAAAAG
>PVHY01014342.1:0-38726 GCA_004024945.1 Uropsilus gracilis
AAACTACAGTATTAAAAGAGAGAAAGACATCAGTAAAGAAGGCAGAAAAATTATTAGACAAAAACCATGAAGAGCAACATGATGGCAGCCTAGAGAAAAGAGTTTGTTAAAAAATATTTTTTAACATAATGATTCTGGTAATCAAACATGACAAGGCATGAGCAAGAGTCACTTATTTCAGCTCTTTTAGCTTATTTCCTGGAGGCATCCCTCTGTGTGCTTATAGTCCATCTATACATGTTTGTTTTGCTGCCTTCTAATTTTAAAGGAGTGGCCACCAGGCTAACCAAGTTTTAGCCCAGGGCAAGGAAAGTTTGGAAAGGCATAAGACACATTTTGGATTTAGTGTAACTTTTTAACATCTGTCAGATATTTATTGAACATATTCTCCATACTAAGTGTGAAAATAAAATGGCTAGAATAGAAGCTGGTCACACCATTAGCCATAATGCAGTTGTAAGTACACCGAGACCAGGGTTGATGGAGTTTTTGTCAGGCTTATGGGGATGGATCAGAGAGAAGCTGATAACAAACCAAAGTGAATTTCAAACAGAATATAAAGAATGAGCAAAAGCGAACAGGAACATGGGTAGGAAAAAATTGAAGAATAGTAAGAAGTCATATGGGGTGGAATTTTGGATGATGAGGTTGGGAAGAGGGCTTTTTTTTTGGTCTGTTTTGTGTCATGGTGATTCCATTAAGTATTTTTAACTGAGGAGCAACAGCTAGAACTGTGTTTTGGACACAAGACTGTGGTAGCTTCCTGGAAAATGGATTAGAGTTATGGAGATACATGAAAATATTATAGTACTTGTTAGGTAAAAAAAATAATGAGGATCAGTAGGTAGAGCAGTAGGCAGGGGAAAAAGGGAACAGATTTGAAAATATTTTACATTGAAAATGGTAGAATAGCCTGACTGATTGGACTGGTAAGTAAACTGTTAGGTAGAAGACTTAAGAAAGATTCACAGCCCTACTGAAATTTGAGGATGCCATTACAGGTGTAGTGGGCATGGGATTGGCATTGTATATCTAGATTGTTACCCATTTGGAGAAATATTGCCTTACCTTCAAAGAATATCCAGAATCTGTTTTACATCACTTATTTCTCTACTATTCTCAACCAAGCCACCTGACTCCATGGTCTGGATTATTACCATGTCCTCTAGCGTCCCTGTTTCTACCCTGTCTATACTCCATTCTCAACTAAGTAGCCAAATTATAGTGCTAAAATATAAAGAAAAGTCTCCCCTTAATATCTTTCCATATATTTCTCTCAGAAAAACCAAAATTATCACATGATCTACAAAAGATTATCCATCTTCCAGTCCCTCTGTTTTCCTCTACCCATCCACATAGGCACACACCCCTGATACCTGGCTCTTGATTCTGGCATCACAGGCTCCCTGGTGTTTCTATAACACTCCAGCCTCAGGCCCCTTGTTCTTGGTTTTGTCACTGTTGGGAATGTTTTTCCTTGGACCTGCCTAGTTCTACTTTCTCACTTTTTTCCAGGTCTTTACTTGCATGCCACGTGCACAGAGAGGCCTTTCATGGTTTTTCTACCTAAAATGGAATTTTAAATAATTTCTACGTCCCTGTCTTCGCCTAGTTTTGATTTTTAGCACTTTTTATTGTTTTTCATCTTGCTTTTTATTTAATCACCTTATTTATTTTGTACCTTCTTCACAGAATGTAACCATACTCAGGGTTTTACTTAAAAAAATCGTTGAAAGGCTGTATTGCGTTCTTGGCACATAGTCATTGCTCAACATTTGTGGAATGAATAAAAGCTCCAGGAAGATACAACTAATAATGAATAGACTAAAATTTGAATAATTATGTCCTCAAGAAAAAGATATATTCAGATAGGTTGTCATGTCTCTATCAGTCAAGCAATTTTATTCACTAATATTTCTCCAAAATGCTTTAAATTGCTTTAAAAGGTATTACCTAAATAATTAATGAAAAAATTATAATATTCATTTAAAAACACTGAAACTGAGATTACAGGAAGAATTTTGAGGACATGTCTCAGAAAGGTGACCTTTCTAGAAGCATGTTTCTTGATGCGATAAAGGGTGGAGTCAGAGGATCAGCCTTGCCATCCTATGAAGCCCACCTCTAAACCAAAAGGCTGTATGCTATGCAGAGGGCTCATTAGAGGCTGCAATTTGTTGAAAGATTCAAAGAGCTCCTTATATTTGCATTTTTTGAGAATGTGGAAATTGTTGACTGTTCTCTACTCTAAGCCATCATATTGACTATCATAAGACAATATAAATTGCTGCTCTTCTAACATTTTTGAACAATTTGCCAGTCATGCAACTCTCAACTGTAAACTTTACAGAATTTCATTATACAATAAATAAAGCGCATGTGGAAAAGATCACCATGGTATACCATCTGAACTCAAGGGTCAGAACAATAAAAAGGTGAAGATAATAAAGTCAGTCTGGTGAATTGTATGATTGATTCATCCACTTGTCAATATTGAAGTTATACTCTGTGCTAGGCACACTGTCCTGGGTGGTGGAGAAACAAGGAATGTTCATCGCAGATAAAATTCTTATTGTAATGGGGGAACACAGGCAGGAAAATGAATACTTATATCATTGTATAAAATGTTTTGATAGTGTTGTTCAAGAGATGTAGTGGAAAGCAGTGAGGAGAAAATACCCAAACACAGTGACCTTTAGTTTGCACAAGCTAGAATGTACCTTTGAGGAGCAAAAGGCAGTGTGCGTAATTACATGCATATATATGGACACATAGTAATATAAAATAAAGGAACAGATATGGGGAGAGCAGCATTAAGCATATGCTTAAATTGATATCGGGATTTTATAAATGATTGCAGCCTCTGTAGATGACTGGGTGTTCAGCACTTGAAATTTGAACTGAGGTTCAGGAACATCTTTGAATTAGGAAGCAACATTTTGCTGCTAATGATTTATACTTGATCACTAAAGCTATGGAACTGAGAAGGTTACTCAGACTAGACCAAGAAGAGAGGGTCTTCTCTCTTCTCTACCCTCCTCTTCTCCTCCCCCTTCTCTTGGCCCTCTCCTTCCCCTCGCCCTCTCACTCCCTCTGCAGAAGAACAGATGTGACAGAAATTATGGAAAGGAAAAATATCCAGGGAGTTGGAGTCAAATCAGAAGACCCATTTTAGATGTCAAGCAGGGAAATTTTAAGTAAAGAAATTGTCAGTCTTGTCAAATGTTTCATGGTATCTAATAGAATGACTGGAGTAAATATTATTAATCAAAGAAAATATTGCAGAGAGCTTCTTTAACTGATGGGTAGATTTAAAGTATATAATTGCTTCTTTACTCTGTTTAGAGTATTAGGCAGTTTTAGACCTACAAAAAGTCATTCAGGAACTAAACAAAAAATTATTAAATATACAGTTTCCAATGTGATATTTCCACTTGGTAAGCAAACATGCTACCTGGTTTTTATTAGTCCAATAAAATCTATGGCTTTTTCAAAACTCTAGATTTGGATAGAGTCCATATAATTTCTGGAATTTAGAATTCTATACTATAAAACCATAAGGAGTGTATGGCATGGATCCAATTTATGGTATCTATATATATTTTTTGCAGGTCACTTCCTTCTTGCCCTCTTCTTTCCTAATATTTCCTATAGAATTCCTCTGTGGTTTTCAAAATCCCACTGGCATATTTTTGTTATATACAACATTCATCTTGTTTTGTGCTCAGTTA
This sequence comes from Uropsilus gracilis, assembly GCA_004024945.1. NCBI lineage: Eukaryota > Metazoa > Chordata > Mammalia > Eulipotyphla > Talpidae > Uropsilus > Uropsilus gracilis. The sequence continues at coordinate 3,732 of PVHY01014342.1, forward strand.
TTTCTGAAAGATCAGATCATACAGCTTTATAAAACACAGGTAACGAACGGCATTGTTGGCCAATGTGGCACATTCATTTATTAGCGAGTTTAGGGGCCCACATTATCTGGTACAAGCTAGAGTTGCACTAATGAAGTTTGAGGCACTGGTGGGCACAATGTGATTACTGGCCAGAAGAAATGTGGATGACTTGGTCTATGTCTGATCCTTTTGTGGCTTCCTGTAAGACACACTGTAATGAAAACATCACCACAAATTATAATTGTCAAGATAGGTTACCAGAGGAATTCGTTCCCTAAAGAGCCCTACCCCAAAATGTACAATGCATTGCATTATACATGTAGGTACCCTTTTCTCTTTGAGTCAACACAGGAACTGAGCAATTAATGTGTGATAAGAGAGTTAAACCCTCTGTAAAGTCAACAGATTGGGATCTAGAATTAGAATATAGAAATAAGCTCAAAGTCAAGTCTAGCTAATTAAATAACTAGCATTCATAGAACTAAAATATTGTTGGTGAATGTTAGGTTTTTAACTAAAGTATAAAATAAGTGTACCATTTCTACATTATTATTTTTAAGAATTTTTAGGATATGATATAATAGCTAAATATATACAATGGTTTCTGTAAAACTGTTAAACCATTTAGGTTCTTTCAGGGAATTTATATAGTAACTGCTTGGATCATGTCATGTAGATTAAAGTTCTTTGAGAAATTAAAGGTTCTAAGCAAATTCATATTGAAACCAAATCATCGTAAGCATAGTGCTAAGTGATTTTCTCATTGACTTCTTGCAATAGCTCTAGAGCTATGGACGGACAATCATGCTCCCATTTAGATGCAGGCACACAGCAGGAGCAAGCTACTGTCATGATCCAAACCCTGGCAGGTTGCCTCTTGAACCCATGCATTTAGTTCTTTACCCAGACTGTGTTCGCTGCTGGACAATACCATCTCAATACCATCATACAGTTACTTTCATTTCATTTCTTCAGCACTGAGAGACAAACAAGAAAGAGTAACTATTCCTATTTTTAAGATAAGGTTTATAGACAAATAACTTATAGTGGGCTTCATAAAAAAAAATCTGTGACTGGCTGTACTCAATTCTAGGTTTCTTAATTCTATTTTGAGGCTCTTATCTATTAATCAATTCACTTGTTTTAGAAAGACTAGACTTTTTCCTAGAAAAAACAATGAGATGTTCTAATGGTAACATGCCTTAAAAAAAACAAAAACAAAAACGCATATCATGAACATTTCTTTTAAAGGTAAAGAAATATGAAAGCAAGTTAACTCTTTTTTGATCATGAATACAATCGGTAGCTGCAAGGCAGTTTTGAGGGACCAGAAATAAAAATGTGGAAGTATTTGGATTATAGGTAGCAATTGAGGTCATCAGGAAGAATGGGATCCCCAGGGAGAAGTATTATAAAAGTATCATGCCAAGGGCAACAAAAACATGAACCCCCTCACCCCAAAGGATTTTGACTAAGTGTTTGAAATTGCTCAACTGGCACTATATATTTAAATGGCTCCCATGGCCCCTCCCCAATAGTCTGAAGAATGAACCAGTTAAACATATACTTAATGCACAACTACTATGTCCAAAGTCCTAGACAGGGGAAAGCAAATATGACTGAGACCCAGCCTTGGCTTCCAGGGAAGGTCTTGTTAATAAAGAATAGCCAAAATGGCAATAGTGCTAATATAAGACAGAATGTGAGAAGTGCCACAGGGAAAGAAAAACGTACCATATGGTTCAAGGAAGGGTGAGAGCACATCTGGTTGGGATCATTCCAGAAAGTTTCATAGGGAAATATTTTTTAAGGTGGGTAGTTTGGACCCAGAGAAATAAATAGGGTGAGAATGGTGAGAATTTTTACAGAATAATTGTCTGTTCATAATTTGAGAGAGGCTAGAAGGAAGTTTATATTTTACCCTTGCCTCTTAAAATTATAGTTATTTTTAATAGTTCTCTGTAAAGAAGAGAACCATGAAGTATATTATAATTAAATCTAAAACTTTATATTGATAAAGCTTTTCTTTAAGAAAACTAAAGAATTGTGTGATCAAGATAATCTGAATGATTATAAAGTCCTTTGTAGTAAGTGTGGGGACTGGTGGGGGGAGGCAAACTGAGTGTCTAAGTGATTGGTTCTTCATGAAAAAAGTCACTGGAAAGTTAAAAATAGTGCCATTTTTGGAATTTCATCCACTTTTCTGCTTGGTGTAAAACGACAGATTATAAAAGCTTAATTCTGGAATTGAAAGATGGATATTAATAAAATGAGTGGAAAAATATTTTATAATATGGTTGCAATCTACAACTTTTTATAACAATTTCCTCCAACTTACAGTTTAAAAAGTCCTCTGCTTTTCACAAATATCCAAAAGCTATTTTCCATCTGACAAAAATCCCTCAGCTCATCCTGCTAGAAGGTCTGAAGCCTCATTAGAATATACCAGATACATTCCATTTATCAAATAAATGAAAGCACCAGAAGATTGCACTGTTGGACAAAACCTGTATAACAAACATGTGATGATACCCTGTGGTCCTATTGGATGATGGTGGTAACAGACTGAGCATTCAGCCTCTGGCTAACGGCATGCCATCTTGCCTTCTCCCAGGGTGCAAAGCGTCATCACCCAGGAATTCTACACTAATGTGTTTAAATTATCAGCATTTTAATTATGTTTTAACTAAAATAGGTACTATTATGGTTTAGAATAAGAGAAGTTAAAGGCTGGCAAATGTGCAGTGAGAGAATTTGAACTTGTGGATGTCCAAATAGTATATAATATTGTGAGGCTGTCTGAGGTGAATCTTGAAGAGTTTAGTGAATCCAAACTTCTGAAAAGGGAGAATGGAATTTTCTTCTGAATGAAACACTGTTCTGATCACATGTTTTGGGGGCCTGCTTATCTGACTTTCTCTTGATTTGATAACAGAAACTAAGAGAGAACCAGTTAATTCATGGCAATAGAATATTTGGAAAGTCTTGTGATAAGTTCACTTTATTTTTAAAAGGACATCATTTTTCCCAGCAAAACTGAGTGGAAACTACAATGTTCCCTCTAACACACACTTGCTGTACTACCAAAACTCTCAGAATGTACATTTATTACAACCAAGGAACCTACACTGATACATCATTATCACCCCTAGTTTACATTAGGGTTCACCTTGGTGTTACACACTTTATGGGTTTGGATAAGTGTATAGTGATATGTATCATTCACTGCAGTATCACAACAAATAGTTTCCTTAAAAATCTCCTGTGCTGTTGATGCATTTTTCCAAACTCCCTAACTCCTAGTAATCATACATATTGTAACTATATACATAGCTTTACTTTTTCTAGAGCATAGTGTAGTTGGCATTATATAGTATGTGACTTTTTAGGAATGGCTACTTGCACTTAGAACTATTTATCAAGGTTTCCTCAATGGTTTTTTGTTGCTTGGGAGTTTACTTATTAACACTGCTGAGTAATATTTTGTTGTCTGGACACACCACTGTTTATCCATTCGTCTACTACAGGGTACCTTGTTTACTTCCAAGTTCTGGCAATTATTGCTACAAACATTCATGTGCAGTTTGGTGAGAACATAGGTTTAAACTCCTGTGGGCATATACCAAGGAATATGACTTTTGCATCTTTCTATATGAATATTTTGGTTTTAAAAAAAATTGCCAAACCATCTCCCAAAATTACATTCCATTCAACAGAGTTATAGCTCTTCTGTTCCACATTCTTGCAAGCATGTGGTGTTTTCAGTGCTGGGCTTTGTTATTCTAAAAGGTTATTAGTGTTATCTCATTTTAATTTGCATTTCCTGAATGATATATGATGCTGAACATCTTCTCATGCATCTTAGGTGAGGTCACTGTTAATTTTTTGTTGTTGCCCATTTTAGAAATCAGATAGTGTGCTTTATTACTGTTAAGTTTTGTGAGTTCTCTCAATAATTTGAATGCCAGTCTTTTATCAGACATAACTTTTACAAATATCTCCCATGTCTTGACTTTCCAATTTCTTGACACTCTTTTGCAGAGCTCAAGCTTTTAATCTTAATGAAGTCCACTCTCTCAATCATATCTTTCATGGATTATGACTTTGTTGTTTCTAAAATGTCATCACCAGACCTAAGGTCATGGAGATTTTCTCCTATGTTGTCTTACAGGTTTTAGATTTGCACTTTACATTTAGGTCTGTGAAAAATTTTCAGTTCATTTTCTGAATGGTGTAAGATTTGTGATTTTTCTTTCTTTCTTTTTCTTTTTTTTTTTTTGCATATGGATACCCAGTTGTTCCAGCACCATAGCACCATTTTTGTTGAAATGACTGTGGTTTTTTTTTTTTCATTGTTTTGTGTTTGTTAAAGATCAGTTGGATATATGAGTCTATTTCTGGGTTCCCTGTTTTGTTCCATTGATCTATTTGTCTGTTCTTTTGCCATTAGGAGCCTACTTTTGAAAACAGTATACAAATTACAATTAGTTGTTATTCTAGTTTTATGAAAACAAGAAAGAAAATAGTTCTCACATGTTTTTCACATAAATATTTTAGTTTAAATAATTTTTCAAATTTGTGAATTCCAGTGGGCAGAACCAAACTAGATTTTCTTTCCAATAAATTATAAAATGGGATGCTTAATTTTCCACAGTGGAATTTTGGTCCTCAGAAAGAGGTTTTTCTTTTTTTTTTTTCTTTTCACCATTGGCATTCAGCATCAGCATCGGCACAGGACAGACTCCCTTTCTCAGGCTCCACCTACTTAGTGGAGCAGGGTTAGAGAAGGTTCCCAGGCGAAGATTGTAAATTTGAATGTGAAAGAACCAATTCTGATGGAAAGAAAGGATGTGGTGGGAGGGTTTCTATATTGAAAGCCCTGAGATTGCCTCAGGGCAGAATCCCTTTCTTTTCTCTCCATATTCCTTTTAACTTAAGATCCTTTCGCAAATAACCTTACTGCAAATATAGTGGGTTAATATTTGAGAGTTAGAGAAGCATCTTTTTCAAAGTACAGATTCCTCAACACCATCATCCAGAAATTATGATTTTACATATGTGATTATGTTACAGGAATCTACATTTTTGAGTAAAGTCCTTCCAGGAGTTCTAATGGAGAATGTATTTTGAGATTTTGACATAGAGGTAGTTTAGTACTAATCCATAAAGGGCTCCAATGTTAAGTAAAAATAAGCAACAAAAGGTAAGCTAAATACCATTTAACATTGAGTTTATTAGTTAAAATGGAAACAATGAAATCAAATAGCAGTAATGCTTCTGACAGAGAAGTGAGTGGTTCTAAGATTCTGTATCAGAAAAGTGAACATACAAAGATGTATATGCCTGCTTTCGTAATTAATGGATCCAGAATTTTATATCTTGGTTCTTTCAGGTATTCAGATGCTAGAACTGTTTGTTGACATAATTTCACCATGAATTGTCTTACTTTATACTGCTTGTTCCCCCCAATTTTCTGAGTCAGCTCCTAATTAATAGGCTTAAAATGGAAATTAAATTTTTAGATAATTGTTTTCAAATGCATGTAATGTCTATGAAAGTATTTATGTTCAAATCAAAATTGACAGAACATAAATATGAAACTTATTTTACTACTCAGTGGCCTTATTTTATGATTACTTTTTTTTTCATTTTATTTCTGCTTGTTTTTATTAAAACTCCATAGTCAATACCAATAACATCTCAAATGTTTCTGTATCCTTATGATTATAATGGTTTAATCAACACATATTTCCAAGTTAACATAAGGTATGATTCTTCATTGAGATAGCACTAATAATTTCTTTAAAAAATTATTAGTTTACTGTCTTCTCCTAGAAAATATCTTTGAAAGATATTAAAAAAACATGGTAAAATCAAGTTTTGTGTCAAATTAAATATGCATTCTATTCTCCATTTAAGAATCTTAAAATATTTATTATTTTCAAGGAAAATAAAATAATTCTTCTACCAATGACTAAGTTTATAATTAAAACTATCTTGGTCATGATTAGCTTAGTTTTATTAGTGTTTTCAAGAATAATTTGAACAAATCTTTTCCTATGACTTGTCCCTGGAAAGCAACTGTCAGCTGTCAATTCTATCACAACTCAGATCTCTTTAAGGGTGAAATTCAACATTAGTAACTCCTTCCTCATCTCATGGACTAATAATACATTCTGAATGTAATAGCTTGATTTATTCTTTTAACAACTGTTTATTGAGAGATTACCCCGGGCAGGGCATTGTTCAAGGCACTTAATGCAAATGAAGCCATTCCAAATTCTGTCATTCATTTCTAACAACTCTTTCCATTAAAAACATTTACAAGAGTGAATCATTCACACAGTCACAAAAACTTACACAATGTGCTATTGTTATAAGGAGAAAATAAAGGCTTCTCATATTACCTTGTTTGTAACTAATTCCTTAGCGTTAGCCATTTTTTAGATTATCAAATGTATACTACACATATTCATATAGAAACATTTCCATAAGTTTTATAGCATAATGGAACAACATTAAAAACATTGTTTAGCAATTTCCTTCTAAGTTCAAGGAAATACAAAATGAATATTTGTACATGACAATCTGATTAACAGATAATCTTTAATTCTGGATCAATGATTAACTTACCTTTATCCTTTCCTATTTAGACTAACAGCATAGTGGATGCAGTTATTCATATAATCTGATACTCCTGTTAATATTTATATAGCATAAATTCTAATGAATCTTATCATTTTATTTGTGAGGTCCGAAAAAGGTGTTTTTAAAAGTTATACAACTACTATTTGTATTCATTTTGAAACAGTGTGACCCAGTATATTCAGATGAGTATACTCTAAAGGAGGATCTGGGCAGCCTCACAAGGAAAGGCAGGCAGTGGAAAGATCTGTAGTAGAAATGGTATGCATAGAGATAAAGAGAAAAAGAAAGGATCTTAAATAAAACTCCAAGTATTATCCACCCTTCATGGGCAAATACCCAGGTAATAGGTTCAGCACAAAATGGGCAATTAAAACCCAAAAGCCTGCCAGAGTCTAAGGCATCTTCTGGTAGGGTAACACAAGAGAGGTTAGGCATGAACCAGAGAACTGGGACAAAAGAAAGTGTCCCAAATTCAAATGTATCATAGAATCCACCATAAAGTCAAGATAATGGCTGCCATTTTCTCTACTAATGATCAGGAAGAACCTTCCTACATGTATTTCACCCACGTGTGTCCTTCTCCGTGTATCTCTGTCTTCTACCCTCATTCTCCCTCAATTTATATTATCAGTCTTGCTCCTTTCCAGATGCTCTCCTTTTAGGGCATACGAGGAATCATAATCCAAGGCAGCTGCACTTAATTTGTAGACTAAATAGGTGCCCCATTTAGTGATTTGTGGTGCGTCTCTCTTTCACTGAGATGCATTCTGTAACAGTTTTCTGTTGAGGTGAGACAAATGATCACAATTGAGCAGTTTAACAGTTCACATTTATTTCTTCACACTGTCTTAGACCTAGAGCCCAGACATGGATTAGCTGGGTCTTTTGCTCAGGGTCTCTCAAACGCAACTGGGGTCTCAGCTGAGGCTTGGAATGTCTTCCAAACTCATGTAACTGTTGGTATGTTTTCCTGTGATATCCATAAAAAGGGGAGATTCCATGTCCCTGGAACCACACAGTGTATAGTACAACTGAACACCAAGGAAACGTACAGTAACAGGCAGGGCTCTTTTCTTTGAAATTGTAGAACATGCACTGGTTTTCTTCTTCAAGACCAGAAGATGAGATTCTGTACTTTGGACTGACCTGATCCTCTATTAAAGGGCTCATCTGATTAGATCAGGTTCATCAAGGACAATGCCCCTTTCAGTTAACTGACTAAATTAACACTTGCAAATCCCTTCACTTTTATCATCTAAAACAATAATATGACTAGAATGACATCCCATAAGTTTTGTCATAGTCTGCTTGTTAGAAGCATGTTACTGATCTAACCCACACTGAATATAAATGGAGTACACAAGGCCAGATATCACAAAGGTAAATTTAGAACTCCAGGTATGACAGTATTCTAACAATCTTATAATTATCTGTGTTTTCACCAAAGTTTTTGAGGAGGAATTCAGGGTTTGTTCTGGAAAACACCAATTTATGAGACTTATGAATCTCATAAATCAGAGATATGGAATTAGAAGCTCCTATGGTCACTGGAAGGACTAGGAAAGCAGATTAAATAGCTGCCAGCAATGATTTCTGATTGTAGCAACCATGTGGGCAGTTCTGTTGAATTTGCCAGTAAATTGCTAAAATTTCTAAGGATCTCTAGGAAACTCTGACCATTTACCTTCATCAGCAGCAAGGAGCTTGGTGATTCGCTAGAGCTAATCATAACCTCACATCTGTACACTCATCTGGCTATCACAGCCTCTGGAGAATGATGAGCCTTCCCTCCCTCTGTCTTCCCTTACCAGTAACAGAGCATCTCATTAACATGTACCTGGGGGTCAAGTAATGAAGAGGCTTTGGAGAAAGGCAATCCCTCGCTTCTCTACTGTGATGAAAGAAGTGTTAAAGATGATAGGGTTGGTGTGCTAATGCAATTGAATACCTACCTCCCATAATCACATCAATACTAAAAATGATCAGTCTTTTAAAATTTTCTCACTCTTGAGAGGTGAGAAAAATAAAAATTTGTGGTTGGTTTTAACTTACCTATATCTCAACACACACACACACACACACATATCTCAATAGTCATATGGATCATGTATGTTCAAAATTTAAATACAATCCCGGCAGCATATATTTCATCTGCTAGAAGACACAGATCTGAAACTGATATGTAGATGTATTCTTACATAAGCATATTCAGATTACTTTTGGTATCCCTATTCAATCACTGATTTTAAAGGAAGAGAAAATAGGGGACACTGGGGATCCAGGTGTAGGATAAATGAGTTTTCAGAGTTTTTCTTACCTTTCTGCTATTAGCTTCTATGGCCAGCACCTGGGGTATTGTGCCCTCCCCATGATTGTACATACCTGGTCCAAGGCATGTGCGCATGTTTAAGTGGGCTCACCAGGGCCTAGCAGGGAGGCGGTAAAAGGGTGTCACCCTAGGGATGAGAGAAGAGAATTAGAAAATTCCAGAGAGAGCAAAAAAGAGTGGAAAAATTCTTGGGGAATCAGAGTGCTCACCTGCTTCCAGCATTACCTTCTTGCTATGCAGCTGGTCCAGCCTTCCTGCCTTGTGTGCTTGTGTATGTGGTTCCCTGAGAGCATTAAAGCTTGTAAAATCTACCAAGGGCTCTGACATTCTTCTTCAGCTGCTAGAACCTATGATGAACCTCCCCGGGTTGGGATGTTGCAAAACACCAGGTTTACCTTGTTAGCTCATTTTCAAGAATTTATTACACCTACTTTATAAGATCTGTGTTGTGCAACCATCCCAGGGTGAGTAGGTTCATTGTTGATTTTTGAAGATGAAAAGACAATTTTGGTAACATTTTATAAGATTTTCATAGTAATTTGGTGACAGACCAGTTAGCAGGGAGATAGCAACTGAGTCCATTAGCATTGTAGCAATGCTGTTGCTGATGACAAAGTAGTTCGTTTATCCCTGGCTTCTGGGCACAGATGTCCATATTTTCAATTGCACAGTCTCCATGTTCTCTGACCCAGGTGTTCATAATCATAGGTGCCTATGCCCCACATCCATACCTCTTGGTTCCAGCATCCACAATCTTGGAGGGCTGCAAGAGTGCAGGTGCCAGCCATGGAGGCTAGTGATGGGAAAGAGGAAAAAAGTATGTCTACTCCATTTTCCCTGCAATATGGAAAATGTGTAGTTATTAAAGCAAGTCCAAGGGGCAGATGAGACAGAACTCTAATGAATTAAATAGTGAGTAATTAAAGGAAAAACAACATTTTCTATCAGTGTCCAAGTGCTAAGCCTGGACTATGTCAATGCTGATTGTAATATTTTATCTTTAAAATCTAAACTGAATTTCTTCATTTTAACTTCATTATCTAGCAATAGCTATTTATTTTCTAAGCACTATAAGTGCTTTATATCTAGATGCCTATGTCATTAATACTTTAAGAACTGAAAGTGGGGCATGGTGGCAATTGCTGATGGTTTTAAAAATCATGTTTTATCTCAACCTGCTGATTAGTCAAAAACTTGGAAAATAAGGAGGAAACCATACACTTACTTTCTTGATTTCATATATAGTTTAGGCTTATCTTAGTATTAAATTTAAATTTTATATATTATCAAGGTTTACTTTTATTTTAGCAGTGTCTATTCATTTTTAATTTGAATGACAAATTGCATTTCTTGGCTAGTTCAGATATGATTACTTTTCAATTTGCTCATTATTGAATGCCTTATATGTATTCTTAATTATTATCCACTAAAAATAATCCACCCATTATATTCGAAATACATAATTTTTAGAAAGTTCTTGAGCAAGTGATTATATAAGACAGGGGGTTGTTAAGTTTTATAAGAAATATATATCCATCACTATGACTAAAACAATAGAAGTTAATACTGGTTCACAGAATGGTCTGTTAATGAGAAATAAAGTAACAATGATAGATGGCTTGTTTTTAAAAACCAAAGTGATTATGTCCCCAGTTTACTTTTAGAGAATTGTTCCAGCAAACATGAGGTTGAGTTTAGTTTACATAGGTAGGAACAGTGAATCGCTGATAGTAAAGACATAATTAGTCTTAAGAAGGGGCTACAAGTTCTCAGTTTTCCTTCTTCTCCTTCTTCTTGTTCTTTTTTTTTTTTTTTTTTTTTTTTTTTTTTTTTTTTTTTTTTTTTTTTTTTTTTTTTGAGACCATGTCCCGCTATTTTTGCCCGTGGAACTGCAGATTCATGTTGTCCGGGGTATCACGGACTCAAGCAATGCTCAGCCTCAGCTTCCCAGGTAGCTGGGATTACAGGCACGTGCCACCACCCTCAGGTATTTTTTTGGAACTAGGTCTCTCTGTGTTGCCCCCAGAGCCAGAGCCGGACTTGAACCACGCCTGCCAGTTTCTCAGTTTTCTTAACCTAAAGAAATGCTGATGCCAAATTGAGTGCATTCTTTAAACAGGAAGAGATTAGGTCCTACACTGTATAGGTGAAAAATCTGGATATTCATTATTAAATCTAATTTAGTCAGCTCTTTGATTATTCATGTGGATTGAAAGCTAGTTTAACTTCAGGTAGCAGTTATCTACAGAGGCTAGGGGCAGGAACCTGTTTTGATGTTTTCACCTGATGAAATCTATGCAGGTGGTTTTGCACTCTTGACTGCTATACCAGGGACTATGGTCCCAGAAAATTCTACAGTGTGCTTGCAAGACTGATGAAGTGTTTCTGGTCTGCAGGCAGCTTTCTTCCATGTGATAATTAGGGTTTCTGTTACCTGTGGATTTGTAATCTCTTAGGAGATGGTTGCCATTGTCAACTGCACTACATGTTTCTCAGACTCATGTCTCTTCTAAACCCCCTTTCCAGCCATACCAGGTTGCAGTTTGGGCTATAGTAACAAGACCCCTAGAAGGCATCGCCTTCCATGTTCTCTAACATTACCTGGTAACTCAGCAAAACATCTTGTACCCAGTAGCTTCCCCAATTGAGTTCACAGCATAGTGGGATCTATAATTCATTATGACTGTATGTAAGTAGTAGATGGGGAAAATGGCTTCTCCCTTTTGTAGAGAAGTATGTAATATTTTCATTATAGAAGCCATAGTTACAAAGATTTCAACTGAAGTAGTTGCTGGATTTGCTCACCTGAAAGCAGGGAAGAACTAGCAACTACATAGACATGATATCAAAAAGAGAATCCTAGAATATAGAGGAAGTTGAAGCACCTCCCTGCTTCACAGAGATCAATATAGACTACATAGAAGGGTCTCAGGGGGAGCCACCCACTTATACCACTGCTTCCCCTTTGGTACAGTTCCATGTGTCTCCATTTCCTTCAGTAGGAATTGGGACATTGGTGGAGATAGCCAGTCCCATCTAGCATTGTGGGTGGTTTTGTGGGAGTCCCAGTTCTGATTTTTGCTCTATGGGGACTGCATGGGACTATTTGGAACCCAACCACTGAAAGTCTGGCTGTGACAGAGAGGGAGAGGATGCTGCAACAAACAGCATGTGGACCTTAACAGATGGAGTTCCTACCTGTAGTGCCCAGGTAGTGATCATAATTAATAACTTTGCTCATCTGCAGGCCATTCCATGGTGCAACTTGATCAGGGAACTAGACACTAATGAAATTAAAATTAAAACCAAATTGAGATATCATCTCTTAGCTATTAGAATGGCTATCACCCAAGAGACAAGAGATAACAAACACTGGTGTTGATGTGGAGAAAAGAGAGCCTTGTGCACTGTCGGTAAGATTGTAAATTGGTGTGGTAACTGTGGAAAACAGCATGGAGACTTCTGAAAAGTTTAAAATAGAACTACCATATGATTCAGGAATTCCGTTTCTGGGAATATATCCAAAGGAGTTGAAAACATTAACTCAAAATAATACCCGTATTCTTACATTCATAGCAGCATTATTTAAAATCTTATTAAGGCATGGAAACAGCCTAAGTGTCCATCAATGGATGAATAGGATAAAAGAGTTTTGAGATAAATAACTATATAACAGAGAAGACATAGAGAGAGAGATTAAAATTATACCATTAGAAAGATGAGAAATCTAACAGTTACAACATCGATGGATCTTAAAGGCATTATGCTCAATGTACTCAAATAGAGAAAAACAAATTTGTGTGATTGTACTCATATGTGAAAAATCAAAACAAGCCAAAGAAAAACTCAAAGAAAAAGATCAGATTTGTTGTTACCAGTTGTGGGGTCTTGGAAACAGGGAGAATTAGAGGAAGGTGATCTAAAGGTATTAACTTTCAGTTATAAGTACTGAAATGCAATGTATAACATGTCACTATGTAGTTAACACTAACATGATATGTAGGGAATCTATTAAACATCCTTATCACAAGGAATTCTTTTCACCTTTTCTTTTTATTGTATGTATGAGATAATGGAGGTTAAATAAGTCTATTGTGACCATTTCAAATATATGTGAATCATACCATCATACCGTAACTTATATAGTGATATATCCATTACATATCAATGAAAGTAGAAATAAAAGAAACCTATTTCCTTGGGAGATAAATTCCTATTGCTAAAGAAGCCCTAAACCTGGACTAAAGAATGATGATTACTCAAGATTTGAAGCAAATTTTGGGACTTCAACTTTTGCATATGGCAGAGAAATCTCTGTAGCCCATATGGTCCTTATTCTAAAATGTACTTCAGTTGCAGTCAAAGAGGTTACTGAAAAGGAAAAATATCTTAGAAGATCGAATGAGAAAGATCTTTCTAAGATGTGTAGTTAGGGTCTAAGGAAAGACCATCTCTTTGTTCTCAAATGAAGAACCACTTTGTGTCTACCCACTGGGATTTCAGAATTGCTACAGTTGATGGGTTCTGTGTGTTTCTCAACCTTCCCACTTCCAATAGAAGTTTTACGGTGGCGACTCATCCATCATTGTGCATTGAGTGATTGTAGGACAGATGGGTTCACATTTGAAAGTGATTTAGAAATGTCTATGCATACCCCACAGATAAGGAACTTTGATGAGAATGCCAAGAGAGTGGGCTTTCCAGCTTCCTCCCTTGAGGAGAGCTTGAATGGGTTCCATGTGTGGAAAGAGGGGGAAGGAATGTCTGGTGCTCAGAGAGACAGACTGTGGCAAACATATTGATGCTCACCCAATGTTCCATCTGCTTTCTCACATTCTCAGACAGAGTGCCTGATTGTGTGGAACAGTTCCTTGCAGAGTGCCAATTTTGGGGAGCTGGGGTGAGGTCACATGGAAGGTAAGGCATGTAACTGGCAGAAAACACACAAAGTAGAAAAGTGTGGCATGTTTATATATGATATTTTGCTTATTTTAAAATATTTCAAAGAATGATACAACCATCATCCCCTGAATAGAAATTCACATTTATCAAGCATTTATTATGTACCAGCCACTCTATCAACTCATTTGGTTTGGTATTGTTATTTTTCTTATTTTACAAATGAAGAAACTGAAATAGTAGTTAAACAGATGGTAAGAGCAACATAGCTGGTAAGTAGCGAAGATTGTATAAATGAATTCAAGTAGATCTATAAATGGCATAGCAGGCAAAGTTGAGAAAGGTTCAAGAACTAAGGTTCTAGAAGGTTTCCTCATGGTAATAATTGATGTGTTTGCCAGAGGGGTAAAATGAAGAATAGAAAGTACTGATGATTGGCTATTTCTTGTACAACTTTGTGGATTTGTATAGATGACAGATATTTGAATGGAGAATTTCATAATGAAATTTTACTTTGTTTTCCCCTTTCACTCTATTCTGATTTCAATTATAACCTGTTTGAAAAAAATATTAGTTGAAGTACATAATACATAGGTACTTTATAAATCAAATTTCAAATTTCAAATACTATATATAGTTTAGCATTATATAAGATTAGAATAGGACTTCACATTGTATTTAATCTAATTGTGTAAGATATTTTATTCTTTGAAAAAATATATTCAAAGTTTCCTTAAATATAGCATTTCTGCAAGAAAAATCAGTAGTTTTCATTGAACTTTGTACATGAGCTAATTGTTTATGTCATTCATAAAACTCTGGGTCCATAGAAGGCTATTTATTCTATTTATTAAATAATAAATTTAGGGAAAATCAAAAGTTAGATGTGGATTTTCAACTCTAGGACATTTTGTTCCCAAATCCATAAGTTTTAAGTTTTTCAGGGATCAAATCTATGTTAACAACAGTAGAAATTTAAAAATAAGACAAAAAAGTTATAACAACACTGTAGTTATGTTTACCTAATACTTTTATTTATAAGAAGGTGTAGTTTTAGCTGCTGCTATATGACCAACTTCTAGTTTTTCCCAATTTTTAGTTTTTCCCAATGAAAGAGAACATGCACATTAAAAGCAGAACCTAACCTAAAAATGGTGGCTTAAGACACACATTTCAGCTGGAATTAGCCTTCCCTACAGCACCCCAGACTTCATGAGACACCCCATGGTAGAAGATAGGAATTCTCTAGTGATGGATGAAATGTTTCTCTCTTTTTCAGTAACATGAAAAGTTGCTCACTATAAGATTCAAGTTCAGAACTGACAGTGCCGGTTGAGAATAAAACCTATTTAAGTTCAAACAAATACCTCTTGTTTTAGAAATGACTTAATTGAAGTGATCTAACAGGTATACCATGCCCAGTGGAGCAATCTCAGCATAGCATGGTTATTTCCAGAGTTCTCAACAGTGTTGCACAAGAGTTGACTTGTGTAATATTAATAATGTTTCCAAAACTTATGCAACAAAGTAATGAACACAGAGAAGACTGTACTGGCATATAAAGTGCTGAATAAGCACACTAATTAACACGGGAATCTTTTGTGATTCACATCAGTACATCAAAAGCAAATTATGTATGTCATTATTTTGAATTTTAGTCCCTGGGATAAATCTAACAATATTAACGAAACATCCAAGGAATGCTATGAAATTCTAAAGGATAAATAAAATGTTATCCTGTTTTTCTGCATAAATTTTTTTTTCATATACCTCTAAAAGCTGCGGTTCTAATAAGTGAGGTAATTGTTAAAAAAAATATAGAACATCATTTTGAATCTGAATTGCACTTGATCTTAGCAGAATGAGTAACTCCCTTTAAAAATTTGTTATTTGAATTTGTTTTTGAACATTGTCTGACCATTCAAATAGTTTAAAACATCAAATATATTTTTAGGTTCCCTATAGACTTTAGCTAATCAATACATAAAATAAATATTAAAGAGAAAATATCTTGATTAATTTTTTATTTTCAACTGTAAAATTGTTGAAAATAGTAGTGCTTTAAAAACATCTAATCATTGGCTATATAATCATTTCAAATTTTCTTAGTATTTTGAATAATTTAGTAAGACATTATATAGACAATAACTTTGATGAAAAAGATTACATTATCCCATTTAAGAATGACCGTTGAAGGTGATCATCTTGCAACATATACAGATATCTAAGCATTATGCTGTATATCTAAAATAAAGACAATGTTTCAGGTAGATGATATGAGTGAAGACTAGATGCTGTACTGAGACCTCAAAAACCAGAAATGGTAAGTGAAGAACATGAGTCCATTTATGTAGGTATTCCAGTTATACTGTCAACTTTATCTGTAAATAGATTTTTAAAAATGAATTATAGTTTTAGAATGTTAGAGCAGATATAGATTATGGCCATTAAATGCTTGAATGATCCTCACCAATAACAATAAAGCAGATAAAAAGATTTATTCAAATTATCTAGAATATTAAAAAGATACTTGGTGACACAGAAAGGTAATACTTTAGCTTGTCAGAAAGTATCTGATTACTAATTTTATAAACATTTAAAAAATACAAGTATTATGACCACACAATCATATACATTTAAAACAGCGTCATCATCTTTTCCAGATCCATCTTCACTTCCTAAGAATAAAGTCTAACTGACTCCAGAGTCAGGGAGTGACCCTCCCACAGGGTCAGACTTCCAGACATGATGCCTGTCAGTGACGCTCCAGCAAACTCTATTAAGGGGGTGATTACTAAGAACTCTGCTTGAAATGTGCATTTTGGCGGAATTTATTGCAGATAACATTGTATTTCTGGTAGCATTACAAGGGATGAAAGCTCCATTAACCTGTTAAGCACAGAGGGTATAAAAATGCTAATATGTTGAAAAGCAAGAATACCAGGAGGAAAGGTTTTGCTGCAGTAATGTGTTCTGAGTGGACCGGAGAGAGTCAGAAAGCTGTTCGTACTTGGCGCTAGGTCTTAATCTGTTTGTTGTAGAAAGGGAGGGACTTTTTGAAAATGGACACCTGCTTAATCTCCTCCCTCCTCAGGAAGCCCTCTGGCAGTCAAACAAACGGTGGACTCCAACATAGACTGGTAGATGTGGACCTTGGCTACACTTCTCAGCACATATTGCTCTCCGCAGAAGTCCATGCAGTCGTATGGTTGTCCCTGGGTGGCCATCTGTAACCACTCTGCAGCATGTCAGTACCCAGAGATTGCCTCAGATGTTATTCTAGAGAATGAACAGTTTTCATTCCCATTCCTGCATTTTTGGAGATAAATGTGGACAGCTGTCTAACAGAGACAAGGGCTGGCCTTGAGCTCACATGCAGTAGACATCAGCTTATATGGTGAGATTGGATGGGAAACAAATACTCACAAATGTCCAGTCTGGCTTCAAGAGAACTGGGAAGCACAAGAAGGAATAGGTATGGTCTCTATGTTTGCTGCTTGATTTTTTAAGGCAGGCGGGCATGTTTACTGAGCCAAAGTCTATACTTTTCCTGTCCTTGTCCCTGAAATTACACCAAAGATTCATTCCTTGGGGGTAAGATCCTGCCCTTGCAGGAATATTTTTGGATCTCTTTTATTTTTCAATGAGGCAAAATGCTTTTATAATGTTATTTTTCATCAAGAGACACAAGAACTTGAAGAAAAGATTATGTGAGAAACTGAGGCTAGAAGATATGTTTCCATTTCCTGTTCATTCAGTCATTCAACAAGTGCTAGATTTGTGGAGGTGCACAGAGATTCAGGCTGTTGTTTACCTCAAATCCTTACCACATTGAAGTAAAGTTAGTAATAGTATTTGAATAATATTATTTGAAGACAAAAAGTCTATTTGTATAACTCAAGGTTTGCCCCAAATAGGTCCTGTATCAAATTGTTATCTAAATAAACGATACTTTGCTTAGCTAAAGTATCATCAAGGATGCTTTGAAATGAATTTTATGATAGGTAACCTGCCTGTACTGTGCTAGCCACTATCCTAGGTGCTTTCCTTGAATTAGCTCATTTAAATATCAAAATAACTTCAGGAGATAACTTTGTTATCTATACAGGAAGATCAAATAACTTTTCAAGATCATATCACTGAGACACAGAGTGAGTACATGAGCAACATCTAGGCACAAAACTGGGAACACTAAAACAGGAAGAAATGAGGCTGGCACCCTTGCTGAATGAAAACGGCTGTTGTTTTCATAGTATCTGAATATTTGGCTGAACTAAACTTCCTTTCTCCCAAATTAGAATTCTACAAACAGTCTTAATCCAAGATCCCTTTACAATCTCCGATGGATCACTTTGACCCTTTACTTTGATCTCCCAAGTCCTATTCTTCTATGTGGAGGAACTAACATTCTCATAAAAGAAATAGTAGATGTTTATCTGATATATTATTAATTGATTTTCAGTATTTTATTACATTCAGTGACTTGTCCTAAGTTTTGAAAGACAGAATACACTAAGGGCTGAGGATTTACAAATGGTTTATATCTGATGCTATTTGAAGGAAATAATATATTTACTTTTTCTTTCCCACTCTATTTTACTGCCTTTAGTACTGCTTTTAGTAGTAGAATGCCACTCTAAACTTGGATATCATTTTAAAGTTCCAATTAAATGGATTTAATGCACCTCTACTGCTTTTGGATGCCTAGCATTTATTTTTGATAATAGCACCTCGTTATTGTCTTTAGGGAAACACTTCTTGCTAACTTCAAGTTGTGGGAGTTTGGGTGAAAACACAGTTCCTAGTGATCTATGACCCAGGTCTAGGACAAGTGCTACCTTGTAGGTCATCCAGACAGAGCTAATGGCACTCAAGTCTGGCTTTCTTACCTAAGTCTCTGGATAAAAAAACAATTCTTTCCTTGACATTTACAGTTAGAGGAGGAGTTGAGATTGTAGTGGCTGGTGGCCAATGTGTCCTTGTGTTGAAATGCCTCCAAAAAAAATAATGGTGACAAATGCAGTAGAAATAGAAAAAATGACAAATAACTTTGTGATGACATTTCTTGACTACTATGAATCCGTAATCTCAAGAATTTTCTGGTTCACGAATCAAATAATTCTTTTTTCTTTAAATCTATTTGCATTGGTTTTTCTGTCTTACAGCTGAGATTTTCCTGACTGATAAAATAATCATAGCCTTTTGCAAATGTATCACCAGAGTCCATTAGGAGGCATTAGCAATGAAATGTTCAGATTTGCTAAAATGCACCACAAGAGAGTTGGTTATAAGCATAGGGTGATGAAGATGTCTTATTAACAAAGGCGGAATAGTGATAGATTTCTAGATCACAGGCTGCTGGTTAGGGGAAGCAGGGCCTATTGTGAACTGGCATAACTCTAGATTTAAATGACAACACAATTGCACAAGAGCAGGAACTATATTTAACTCATTATACTCCCATTGTAAGCACAAGGCATTGTGTCAAGTGGGACAAAAAACACATTGCTGATGAGTGAACTTGTGGGGCCATGGTACTAAAGGAGACACTGAGAAGTATACTCACTTCATCAGACTAAAACTGCATGCTCTGGCTATTGTGAAGTCAAGCCAGGTTAAATTTTGAACAACAGTGCAACTCTAGTTAGATTGAGTGTGTTAGCTCACCATGGTGAGACTATAAGGCGAAGTGATACGAGCTTACACTTTAAGGAAGAATGTTTGGATTTTGGCACCATAATTGACTCACTCTATGATCTCAGAAAATACAATTTAGTTTTCCTGAACTTTAACTTCCTTAACTCTAAAATTGAAAATGTTATCTTTTATGTTGCAAAGGAGAATAGGTGAAAATCTTAAGAATGTTAAATCTTAGCACAATGTCTAGCACATGAGAAGGGTCATTATCATTTTTTCCCTTTATTTCATCATTCAGAATACCTTCATTATCACTATATGTTGGAACAGTAGAGTGCAAAGAGTAAATGCCTTTGCTCTAATCCTGATTCTTAAAAAAACAAAACAAAACTGTTTCTCACACTCTGCAACTTAGAACACCTCAGGTATTATCTTTTTGTAAAATAAAATTGTGGAGAAATGACATGTAAAATACATATAAGAATGCAAGATATTATTTTCTCTTTTATATGGTTCTGTGCTCCTGGTATCTCTTATTTGACTCAAATAAGATTTGAGTATGATTTTGACTCTGAAATCAATGTGCTTGTGAAGAACATCCGGGAGCTTAAAATGCAAATTGCAGGACTTCGAACACATTCAAGGGGGGTAAGACGTGTCTAGCCAGAGATGCAGCTGCTACATTTACAACTTTTTTGTTAATGCCCACGTAGATGAATTGTGGACATCCTTTAAGAAGAACCCTTTTGAGATGGATAAATAATTTGAAGACTGCCCGGAACACTCTAGAATTCTAGAGCTTTCTTGGTCCTGAAGCAGCAGTGAAGGCTACTATGAGCACAGTGGCCCACTGAGCATCATCATTGCTATTTGTAGTTGAGCAGAGTTGGCAGCAGGTATGGGCTGGCAGCGGCTTGCAACACACTCCTTGTCAAAGCACATACTGTTTCTACAGCTGGCATCTATTCCCTGTACATCCCAATTATAACAGTATTACTGAGTCTTATGACAGTCACACATTTCATCACCTTGGGGGACTGTGAAGAGCATGTTTGTTGTGGCATGGGTGCCCTGTTCCCTCCTTCTCCTCCTATTCATCATTGCTTAGGAATCTTGTTGGTCTTGCTTGGCACTGACTGTTTGTGATTCCTAACTGGGGATATTTGGAGCCCAGGCCAGGTCAGAAATTACATACAAAATGCAGGTTGTGAAGAGTCTGTCTGCATAAAACATTCATTTTTGAAGTGTTTCTACTATGACAGTGATGACTGCTTTGTTGTTCACAAGGACTTTGTCTCCTTTGCTGGGTCTGTATGCCTCAGCAAACCAGTCCTACTCCTGGGTATACATGGTTGACACTCAATAATTTTATAGAACATAGGGTACATTTTACTCTACCTGCATAATGGAGAGTTTTGATTTTTGTATAACTTTTTCCTCTTAAGAGAAACAAAGGGGTTTTAACAGATATTTCACTGTACAAAATATACAATTGATACGCTATGTATACCAATGCTTTTCTTTGGTAACTTAATTTAAAGCACAGAATGGTGAGTTGATCTGCAGAGAAACAGATACTGAGAGTATCCATATTCCAATATTCATACTGATAATTACTGGGAGTATATTATTTTTAAACATTATTAATTGAGGTATTCAAATAAATAAGCTGTAAAAGCATTTAATAAGACTATTCTGAAATGATGCCATAAATTAATATTACTGATTACCTCTCTGAGATCAATGTTACATTTAGATGTGACTTAATATCATTAGAAAAAAGAAATTGTTGATGGTGAAATCTGGGATAACCGGCAGACTATAACTGATACCAAGAAGAATGACTGGCACATGAAAATCCAGATAATTCATGAGTTGTAACCATTGTAGACACACAGTAAATCTTAACAATATGTACATCTGTGTGAAATCTTTCATCAACAAATAACAAATTGTTCCTAGGGCATAAGCGCAGAAGCTAGTAAAAAATTACCTTATTAGAGTGTTCTGCTCTCCATAAATTAAGGAAAATGGAAGGAATTTGGAAATGGTATCATAGATATTTTAAAAAATGGAAATCCAACCCTAGGTGTTAAAGTTCAATAAATGGGGGTTATTTAGCTATAAAAGACAACTGGGATCCAATTTCAACTCTGTAATGGCCAATAAAATGTGAATATAAAGAATTAATACAGAAAGTGATCAATTTTCTCCCCCAATTTATTTTAGCAAAAGCAAGGGGAAATGTACCTTAATACAGAATCTGATAGATTTAAATTGGAAGTTGATGTTTCTAGAGGGAGAACAAATCTTGAAGGATAGAAATATGTGGGAGAGTTTTAAGACAACACTAATCTATACTATTTGTTGGATGGGTTTTGAGTTGTTGTAGCCAATGCTGAAAATTCATAGTACTTTTTAAAGTTCAACTCCATAATTCTATGATTAAGCCCAGCTGTAACTTAGTACCCAAGAGGAACAGGCGATCGCAGTGAAAGGAATTCTCTAGACGTGCCCAAACTCAAAGGTTATAGGAAGTGACAGGGTAGTTTTCAGTTTAAGTTGGAGCAGATAAGTTAGAGTGTGGGAAGACTGGTGACATACACTGATCAGAGGTAAATTTCCTGTTGGAGAAATACCACACAGATTATGAGAAAGTGACAAGGCTGAAAACATCAATTAGGCCAGCATGAGCCAGGAAATTGATAAGCCCACCCCCAATCTAATTTTGATCCCCAATGAAGAATTGTCATTTCTTTGAAATAATACTCAACATTGATTTTCTCATTCTTCTAAAACATTGATTAAAATCAAAATCTTTCCTTCAAAATTAATTTTTTTACTGTGATTAGATACACAACATAATTTTTAAAGAAAGTTTTAACAATTTTTAAGTGTATAGCTTAGGGGAATAAGCACATTCGTTCTTCAATGTTACCATCTCTGTACATCTCCTGAACTGTTTGATCACCCCAAATGAAAACTCTCTTCCAATTAACCACTCTCTATCCCTCCCTACAATAAAAGTGATTTGAAAACTAAGCCAGTCAAAACATGGGGGGAAGAGCTAAAAAGTCACTTCTCCAAAGAGGATATGCAAATAGCTAATGAAAAAGGCATATGAAAAAATGCTCAACATCACTAATGATCAGAGAAATGCAAATCAAAACCACGAGATACCATTTTACGCCAGTGAGAATGGAATATAGCAAAAAATGGGCAACAAGTGCTGGTATGGATGTGAGGAAAAAGGAACACTCTCACACTGTTGGTGGGAATGCAAGCTGATCCAGTCACTGTGTGAAGAGCTGTGTGGAGGACCCTCAAACTACTGAAAATGGAATGACCATTTGATCAGGTGATTCTACTTTTGGGAATTTGCCCAAAGGACACAGAAACACTAGTTTTTTTGTTTGAAACGAATAACATGAAAGGAATTTCTGACAATCAAACAGGCTCCCAGCAGTAGCCTGCCCTGCATTGTTACACCCAGTGCTGCTGAGAAACATCAGGTCTCAGGTGACTCTGGCTCCACTGAGGCTTACTCCAGCCCTGGTTCCTCAGAGCCCACCAGTTCCTGAGCAAGCTTGACCTCAGTGGAGACGGGACTGAGCAGGAACTGGTGGTTTTCCTTTCGTATCTGGTCTAAGGATTGTGACTGGATCATTCAGTTTTGAGCTCTCCACTGTCATTCAAAGCTTGGGTGCTTTCAGCAGATTGAAAATGCAGTGAATCAGCTGGTGCTTAACCAGTACCCATCAAGCAATTAGGATTGAAAAATGATCCCATTAGATTTGTAGGGTGTAGACCCTGAAGAAGCCGTAAGCGGAGTGGGCAGTCAGCTTGATTCATTCAGTAGACAGACTCCAATGAAAGAGCATTCAACAGATGGACTCTGAAGAAGTTAATGAACAGAAGGCCTCTGAAGAAGCATCAGGCAGACAACCTTTATGGGATTCGGCAGACATCCTCCAAGGAAGTATTAGTAGGTGACATCTTTAGAATTCAGGAGACCTCTTCAGCTTCCAGGCCCTTGACAGACTTTCGGACCTCCAAGACCTCCACAGACCTCTGTAGACCTTTTCAGAGACCCGGCCTCCACACCTGCCTCCAGCCTTGCCTCTGTCATCACCTGCAAGGAGCACCATGGACTTGAGCCTGTTGTCTCTTTACAAGATTTGTTTGCTGTTGATATAAGTCAAAGAGCTGTAACATTAGTGTCTCTGACACTTCTTCCTATTGACGGGTGTTGATCAGCACTACTGGCCAGTGAAGACCAGAGCTGCTAACCAGTGACTGGCTCTCAGTGTCTGGCCACTGCCTCTTGATACTGTTTATCACTGTCTGGTCTAGCCAGTCCTTGACATGTGGTGTACACTGCTGCTGTGTGTGCTCAGTAGCCCCATCTGTATGCATCTCTAACAGTTACCAACTCTAGATTCTAATTGACAGGACAGCACCATCTTGCATGAGTGGCCTTTGTTTGGGACTGTTAAGCACTGTGGACACTATTTGGGGTGAAACAGCTTGCCATTTGTTACCTTAGAAACTCTTTCCTTTTCCCCTAGGCAAACAAAACCTAGGAGTTTATCTGTTAAATAAACCCCACTTTGGCACTCTTAGCCTGAGTGAACTTGAGGTTTTCTGTGTACTGGTGAGAACCCACAGACGGTAACCAGTTCCCCAGCTTTGGTACTGTTTCAAGTACTATTTTGACCTAGTTTTATCTTCGAAGAGTGTTGTCGCTTTGACAAATGGTGAAATTGAATTATGGTGATCCTATCTTAAGGGGAAAATAGTGAAATATTTATTACTAGCTGAAGAACATACTCATTCATGGTTCTAAGTTCTAGATCTATTATTTTAAAAAATAAACTAAAACATGGACGAGTTGGCTCTAAGGGTGATTCTCTCCACCCCTAAAGTTTGTACACTTCTTAATATTCAGGTCTTGGTTGGAAATGTTTTCTGGTCTATAACAATACTGTTAATAGGCTATAGCTGTCAGAGAATGTGTGCCTGGGCTTATATTAGCAAATCATTGACTCACAGGTGACAAGATGATTAATTTTACATCACAGAAGCACATCTTCAGACTGCTCTACTTTCCAGGCAATTATGTTTTGGGTTTCTAATGACCATAGTTCAGTAATAGAGTTAAAATATTACTAACTTTGATGAAAAGTATTTTATGTTCTATATTTAACTTGAAATTATTTTAGTTACTGCTAAATGTTCATTGTTGTTTTTTCTAAAACCTGGTACTATTCATTTATTTACTGGCTATAAATTCAGAACAAAATTGACTCCATTAGCATAAACAATTGTCTATAGGCTGTATGTAAAAAATGAGCTGAAAAAAGTGAAAGGAGTTTCTAATAAACTAAAAATCTATTCTGGTAAGATCAGGTAAAGTTAATTTTCATTTCTTAGCATTCTCTCTCTAAATTGTTAATATTTCATCTTTCCTCATTGTTTTTGCAATGTGCTCTGCCTGCCTAGAATGGACCTAGTTTTATCTCCTAACTAGTTGAATCTTTTGTGTTACTACAGATATTTAAAAACAACGGATATTTTCATTTAAAATTATTAATGCACCATATTTTTGTTCATCTGTTCTTGATTTGTTTACTTATTATTTTGATTTCATTATAACTATTTCAGTTTGTAAAAAAAAAGCTTTTTACAGGGAAATCAAAGATTTTTATCATTTTAAAGTTGTTATTTTATGGGTAGTGAATTAGTCAATCATTGATCCTGTTCTTTTTCTTAGTGTTAAACCCCTAGGAGGTTTGTGATAATCTTTCCCAAATTCATCAGTGAGCCTCTGATGAATAGAATGATTTGTCTATCTTCTCCCCATACCCAAATTCATTACCACCTTTGTTCTAGTTTTGGGTTGTTTTCCTTGCTTTAGTATCCTGACACATACCCCAATACTGAGCTCCTGACTAGGACAAGCCTTTTAGTCTTTCAATCTTTGAAGAGTCACAGCTTTATTTAAGGGTGGCCTCAAGCAAGAAAGACCTTTGTCAGCATCCTTTCACTAACCAACAGCCTACTTTAATGATGCCTCTCTGTGTTTCTCTCATTGAATCTGGCATGCCTACAGATAAATCTCTTAATTTTCAACCTATTTCTGTACATGGACCTTTTCCTTTTTTTTGACTGTCACTGTATCTTTCTAATTATAAGAAAATTATTGCTTTATTTGGAGTGAAGGGAAAAATTCAAGGTTGAAGTGACAATGTTGACAACGTTGCCAATGATTCCCAGTCCCAGTTTTATATGTGAAGCCCATCAAGATAATGATCAGTAGACATATATTTGAACTCAATTGATCAACAATTTATCAAGTCTCTTTGAACTGAACATTAAATAACTTTTTTGTATGCTCTAACTTGAAACTTAGGAGATGTATCAGTTGACTAAGTTGAAACTTAGGAGATGTATCAGATGTAACAAAATTCCTTTAGTTATTAGACTATTTGATTTGTTTAAAAGGAAGAAATATGTGATTGGCATGAGTCGGTTTGAGCTCTTATAGATAGTTCATAATTATAAGTTTAGAGGTATTTTGATTTTGTGCATATTTTATGTAAAAGTAATTTTTATCTTGGATAATCATCTGATTCTCAAAAAAGGTGAAAGTTGGAGAAAATGATTAGTAAGCATAGTTAGATGAGTAAATAATACCAATAGCTGCCATAATCTATGGTATAGATAGTGCAGAAAAAACAGAAAGTAGTTAGTTTGAAATTTTAAGTGTGTCAGTGTCCTGAATCACTCATTCTGTGTAGTGTTCTTGGGTATATTTCTTTTTCTAATGAGTTTTTGCATGAGCTTACTGCATGTTGCTTAACAGCCAACAAGATGCTTCTCGTGATATTAAATTATGGTTGTATTTACTAGAAACATTGAGCATATGAGTCATTTACAAAACCTTGTACAATAATTAAATTGGAGTAAGAATAATGATGTATAAAGATCATACTCAGTAAGTCAAATTTAGAGTGATGGTTGGTTGAGTTGCCAAAAAAATTAAAATCAAAATATTCTAACAAAACTTTATAAATGGTAGCGAAATCTCTGACAATGGTATGAGATTGCTACCCTATTTTAAAATTGTGTTCAGCCAGATGTCAGCAGATTTGATGAAATGGAATTGGAAAAGGCTCATGCCTTTTAGCTCTTTATTTTATTAGTCCTTAAAGACTCAATTTTGCTAAGATATGATTCACTCAGATCTTGCCTAAAGGAAACTATGATGTGTGTGTGTGTGTGTGTGTGTGTATGTGTCTATGTGTGTGTCTTTCTATAAAGAAGACAAATGAAGAAGACAACGTTTTTCAGTTGATTTGCACATAAAGAGCAATAGTTCTTTTTGTCTTTGAAGAAGGCTGAAAATCTGAAAAAATGAATGCTTATTACTTGCAGAGAATTTCTAAGGGTAAATTCAGCCTCATTTGGTCCACCATTTGGTCCACCACCTCTTCTAGGCACATGCAGTTTTCATAAGGAGAGTGAACTGAGAGAGTCCCTGCCATCATCCTGTCATTCAGCTGGCTCTGAGAGTAACAATACAAGATATTTTATCCTAGGTGCTATGTGATATTTTTTTAGAATAAAAAAAGATTGATATTATAGGCTTCAAAAATTTAGTATACAATGTAAAAAAACCTTTTAAGTGAAGAAATTGTTGAATAAATTTCTTTGACTGTAACTCAGAAAGTGCTTATTGTCACCATAGTGCAATATGTATTTTTGAAAATTCATTAAAGTGTTTAAAAATTTTGTGCCATGTTTGAACATGTCTCTGGATTTTTTTCTGCCCTGGTAAGCAGTAATTAAAACTTTCTGATGTGTTTTCTCATGTTTTTGTTGGAAATATTCACTGTTTACTAGTGGAAATATTCACATTTTATTAATATTTTTGTATATTTTCAGAAGATTTTGTTTTCTGTAAAAAGAATATCATCTACTTTAAGGCGACTATGTCAAGCACAGAGAGTGTAATGAGAAACAACAATAAGTTTTACATGTTTAAGTGGAGAAATTAAGTTTACTCATATTATTGTTGTCTTCTAAAGAAATCTGAGAACTTGGCAAGCAAAGATAGTGAATAGGATCTTGTACAAAGATTGGTACAGTTGCTCATTTAAGACATGGGAGCGATAAGAAGCTCTTACTAATAATATATTGATAATATTAACTAAGCAATTTAGTTCAAAACCCCTTGTCAATGTATCTCAGGTTCTCTATTTTCAATTCTTTATTCATAGAACATTGAACTCTGACTATTTATAGAAGATTAAACCCTACATGCCAAGTATTTTTACCCTAGGCAAATTTGCACAAAGCAGTAATTGTTCCTAATAATTATTATAACATAGTATGTATAACAAGACAATAAATAAAAATGTTTACAGTAACACAAATTTCCAACTCAGCATTAGATTTTTCAGTCAAAAACTGACAATTTAATTTTCAGTCATTGTTTTCTAAATGTTATATTCACAAAGTTCATACAAAACAATGTGGGATAAAGATGCTTAATCTGGGATTTATATCAAAATCTACTTTTGTATTTAACAAGTACCTATGAGAATGGTCATATTAAAATGATCAGTCAGGTGTGGTGGCACGCATCTGTCCAAGCGCTGGGAGGCAAGAGGCTCAGGGTTACTTGAGTTCACAGGTTCGAGACTACCCCCTGCAAAATAATGAGACCTGGTTCTCAAAAAAGCATCCTGGTGCTGTGGTGGGCACCTGTAATTCCAGATACCTGGAAGACTGAGGCTGGGGATCACTTGAATCTGTGGTCCTCGGGCAACGTAGCGAGACCTAGTCTCAAAAATAAGTAAATAAATAAAAATAAAATGATCAGAAATAATTAGCATTGGCAAAGTGTGGATAAAATGTCCTCATCCACTGTTGATGAGAATATAGCCTGGTCTACTACCCAAGGAAATCAGTATGAAGGTTTCTCAAAATATTGAAACTAGATCATCATATGATTCAGCAATTCCTCTGCTATGTAACTTTCAAAGAATGCAAATTACTCATTTGAATTGATGAACGTATAGACCCTCCTTTGTTCATTGTAGCATATTTATAATAAACAAGGTATGGAAAGAACCTAAGTGCTCAATGACAAATGAGTGTATTAAGGTAATGCAGTACAACTACTCAACTATATATATATATATATACACATACATAAAATATTTATATATTTCATTTTTATATGCTATATAATATCTTTTATATAATATACATTATATGTGTCATATATGTTATGTTATATAATGTATATTATATATAAACATCAAAGAGAAAGAAGAAATACAGTCCCTGAACTTTCAGAATATTTATTTTAAGGTAATTCACCAAAATTAGGTACTATGTATCTTATTTTCTTTAATTATAAAGCTATTTTCTATTTCCTAGTTTTTCTTGATTTTACAATTTCTTATAATTATTGAATACAGAATTATTTAACTATTATTTTTCATAATTTTTGAAGTTTTTCTTAAATTTTGCTTTTTATATTGTCCTTATTAATTTTGATCAACTCTGTGCATCCTCAGTACTCTTTTATTTTTTTTAACCTCCCAGGTGTGTGGTTTGACATTTTTACATGGTAAGCTTTCTAGTTCATTGACTAGGTCACTGAGGTAAGTGTTAGAGGAACAAAACACATAAAAGTCTCATTATTCTAGTTCATATCTTATTTACTTATTCCTAAATTGTCAACAAAATTTCAATGACTGCTGTACAGCTCTGAAGGTATATCAAATTCTTTGACTTCTAAAGACCACACAAATCTTCTCAGTGGGAAAATAAATGATCAAATCTCACTCCATTCCAGACGAATTAGAGTTGGCAAGCTAGCATGTCTAAGATTGACTTACACATTAGATGCTAAAATGTAGCCCCTGTAGTAGTTATAATAAATTAAGTCTTCTGTTAGGGGCCAAAGTCATGAAAGCCAAAGAAAAATTATATCATTTCCCTTTATATTTTGAATTCTGATAGAAATTTGGGTTTTCATCAGGTTGACAGCCCTAAGTAGACAGATTTGATATTTTAGGATACTGTGCCAAATTTCATGTGTAGAAGCCTGCAACTATCTTGCAGTAAGTTGCGACTTACAGTAGCCAAGGCCTAGAAAGTGAGAAATGACCATTTTTTGAGGCCCGCAGGTCATGCATATTTCACAGTTCTCCGTTTTGAATGACAACATGGCCCAGCTTCCCAGAGAGAAGCACACTGGTATGTTTCTCTTTTGAAACTTTTGTGTGACTTACAAGAAGTTGTTAATTTAAGAACTGTCACTCATGGGACATAGAAACATTTTTCAGTTAAAAACCTAGTGACAGCAGAAGATGGCAAAAATGACTACTTTGAAACAGGTGATAATTTTCTATACTTAGTTTTAATTTTTTTTTTTTTTTTTTTTTACAGGGGACATTGTCAAAAACATACTGGATCATATATGATTGGATAGGGTGTGTCTGTAATTCACTCTATCAAATGATTATTGCTTACTTAAAAAAAAGGTAGGTCCTGACTGGGCAATTATTAGTCCCAATCACAGTTGGAATTCCTTTGCTGTTGTTGATTTGGCTCTTTTATTTTATCTTTGCCAGTGTGACCAAGTGACAAATGGGGAAGAACTGAAAGACAGAACTGACAGCAGTTTCAAGGTATGGTGTTCTGAAACCAGATCCATTTTGCCTCCCCCACTCCCTTCTTTTCCTGATAAATTTCAGGGTAACCTACTAGGACTCCTGTTGTGGAACATTGCTAGCAACAGGAAACTGGCCAGACGTCTTCCCAGAGTCTGTGGTAGTTCATTTGTCAGTGAATTGAAAATAATTTCAATGATGTGATTCACTTGTGTGTCCAGTTATTATTATTTTGAAGATTGTGACAAATGCAGTGAGCATCTTCTGGCTTCCAAAGAAGAGGTTGAAATGTTAGTAGTGGAAACAATGTAACATATTAAAGAGTTTGAGAATGGCTTGGATTACCTGAGCTATGATTAGCACCAAACATTGGGAAAACAGTAAAACTTCATGCAGCTGGGTATTGAAGGGAATGAAAATAGAGATTGTTTTTCTGACTTCTGAAGATAATCCACCTCACACAGATGTGCAAAAAACCATGTATCAATATGGAACTAGAAATTGAAGAGAAAACAGATTCATTTCAAATGTGACATAAATCTTATTATTATCTTGAATATTTGGAGGGAATCTCCTAAGATTTCAATTACTCTTTGGGAGCAAAACACATTTTTAAAAGTGCATTCATCTACTCTGCTAGAGTATCGTTTACTAACAAATGATTGCAGCTGTACCCAAGTGGCCTGAAAGAGTTTTAATGTTGCTTCCAGATGTGCTTAATTTATTTCCAGTGTATAATGTTTGCCATGGGAGCCTTGGGTGATTTTCTCACTTATCAGTGCCAATTTCTTGGAGATAGGTAAAAATGTAGTCCTTTTCTAAATGGGAAAATGGAATAGGAAGTTACTATGACTTCATTAATATTAAATGAGAGGTTTTTAACAATCTTGGGTACAATATTGAGTTTGTACTTCATGAGTGTATGCACCTGGACTTATGTTCCTGCAAAGATATCCTTTGATGCTTCTTGTCAGTATTCAATATTATGAAATAATGATGTCGGTCTGGAATTTTAAAAATTTAGTTTTTGAAAATTGTACTCTGAGTTTAGCTTTTAAGAACTTCAGTGTTGCTTTGTTATAAATATTGGATGAAACAAATCTAATTTTCTGCTACTCAAAGGATTCTGAATTATAGATATTAACTTTCTTTGGATATTGAATATGAATAACAATACAAGATATTTATTACAGAACAATCATATAAATTTTATTTTGTAGCATATCAAAATGAAGAAAATATTAAGTGTAAAATCCATAGTTTATCTTGAACGATTGTAAAATGGTAATTATTAAAGGTACTCTGGAATTGCAATTGAATTTTAAGAGTTTTTTTTTTCACAAATATAAATCAGGTTGTTGAAGATATTAAAAAGTATTTGGTTATGTTCATATACTTGCTTAAATAGGTATTCTATACTAACAGGTATCAGAAGCATGGAAATAGTCCTGTGATGGTCCCATAGCATGTGCACTGGAATGTAAAGATTATTCTTACATCCTACATTTTTGTTACTTTTCTAAAATACTATGCTAGTCTTTAAAAACAATGAGAACAATTTTCCCAATATCAAATAACTCTATTTTGAAAAAGTTTATAGACTCAATACCTTATTTCTTAAACCAAAGTTACAGGAGAATGTACTATTCTCCAGAGGATTAGGTACTTAGATCAATTACCAAAACAAGAATCAGAAAATTGCAGTCAAAATTCTCTTGAAAATCTTTTCCTGCTCTTGAAAAAACGAAACAACATTTACTTCTTCCATGTTGTTCAGGAAATCCTTATAGTCATCCACATATTTCTCATGTAGTTTTGCCAAATATAATCACTGTGTCAAGGTTTCTTGCATCCAATATCTGATTAATACAAGTGAGCTAATGTTCAAAGGCTGCCCTTCTTTGGAAGTAAAATTCTCATAATTGAAAAACTTGATAGGATGTAAAATGATCAGAGCCAAGAATTCTGTTAGTTTTATTCAATAATGTAATTCAATCACTTCCTACAAAACTGGTGACGTAGTAGGTATTTAATAAGTATGTAGAAAAAAATAAAATATGTAGTATCTCACCAAGATTTTGATTTGTTTCTTTATAGTAAGTGATGTTGAACAGTTTTGCCTGTTTGCAGGCCATCTGAATATCTGCCATAACTCAGTTACTTATTTACCCTGAAAATATGAAAATAAATATGAAAATATTTATGTATTCCTACATACTTAGCAGTGTTGTCCACAATTGTCAAATCATGGAATCAACCCTAAGTATCCTTCAAGAGACAAATTGATAAAAAGGTTATGGGATATGTACTCAATTGAATACACATAGCCATGAAAAAGATGAGATACTTTTGAGAAAAAAAAATGGATGGGCCTCAATGTGATTATGTGAAATAAATCACGAAGTGAAAGATAGATATTGGTTTCACTTATCTGTAGAATATAAATATAACCAAAAATATGCACAGGCAAAACATAATAGGAGTAAATCTTGAACTTGGTGAAATAATTTAATAGTTACCAGAGGGAACATGGGGGAGGAAGAAAGGGATGGGAGAGGGAAGCAAAGGGGATATTGTTGTTTGGTGGAGAGTGAGGTGAAATACATGCATATAGGAAAAGTAAAAACATAACCTCAGAATTTAAAAATATATATGAATTAGATTTCTGGGAATCTAAGTAAATAAAAGGTAAAGGAATACATCTCCAAACCTGGTTAACACCAAATTACCTAACTAAGGTACACCTGAAAACTTTATAAGTTTATAATAAAAGTTGGCTCAGTTAATAAGGAATTGATTGTATGGAGCTAAAAAAATAACCTGATGATTTTGAGTTTTTAAATACTTCTTTTGGTTGATGTATTTCAGGTTTGATGTTTAATTGTAATAGTTTTACTGCTTCACTCCTAGTACTCATGGAATAACCAGATATTTTGGCATCTGTTTGATGTGTTAGAAATCTACTACAATAAAATACTGAAAGGATTCAAAACAGGCTGTTTAAAAGTGTGCCACTTGGGCATGTGAATTCTTTTGAGTTGCAGGCAATCAAAAGTTAGAACAGTTTCAAGAGAAACTTTTACCTCTCCCTTAATTACCTAAAGAATTTAGATAGGGCACCTGGCCCAGAAAGAGATAACTTTTTATTTGGATGTCCTATCTGTATGGCAGGACAAAGATCCAATTAACAAGCATCTGCTCTTCTTATTGTCCTGTGAATGACCTTGCTCCCCTTTGGGTCCCCAGGTCTCCACTGCATTCCTTACTTGGGATGACATTGAAGCTTTCATTTCCCTGACTTGTTCTTGAGTCTCATGTCTTTGAGCTCCTGCACTAATAAAATTAAATGTGTTTTTCTCCTGTTAATTTGCTTTATATCAATTTATTTATGAGGCCAGCCAAAAGAATCTAGACGGCAAAGGATGGGATGTTTTTTTTCTTCCCTGTAGTTTCTATGTAAAATCAAAAGTATGGTAAAAAGTTGTACATGAAACCCTTATAGGAACCAATTTGTTCCTTTTTAGCAAAATGTCTCATTAAGATATTTAACATTTCAAAAAGTGAAAAAAAATATCTGATAACTTTATCTAGCCCTGTCAGTAGTAATTCAGATGCTCTTGAAACTCTTGCTCTAGAATTAGGTTTCCCTGGGCATACTGTCTTTAGGAGTCATAGTTTCATCAGACTAAGTTTGTGGAAGCAAAACTTCTGCTGTGGTGTATTTGCCTTGTGTGTATCAGCTATTCAATGTTGATATATTGGATTAGTTAAAACAGTGACTTCAAGGGTCTGATGCAATAAAACCTCCAAGTTTCATAACACTGAAGTTGCATGGGATTTAGAAATGGTTTTATATTCATTGGCTAATTCAGTCAAGAGAGGTCAGCTATTTACTGATGTGGGGAGAATAGAGGCTGAAATGGTGTCTACTCAAACAGAAGGTAAAGGAGTTCAGGGAAGATGTGACCTAGAGTAGGGGAAGCAGAAAGAACAGTTGGTCTCATTTATCTAGCAGTTTTATTTTAAGCTCTCCTTCCTCTTCTGGGGGAGAGAAAACCTGCTTTTCAGCTTTTTATTCAAAAAAGTAGAAAGGTGGGTGCTTTCCCTCTTTCATGTTATTCATTTGATTAATTCTTTATTAGTTTGGGGGAATAATGTATATTGTTTGTAAACTATACTACAGGTGGGATGAATGTAGAACCATTATGTGGGGGCAGGAGAGAGGGAAAGGAAAAAATGATTGAACTTAACATGTTAGCAAATTATTTGAAAGTATGAAGATAATTATGTTAAAACAATCAAAACACAGGAAATGGCTGAGTACCAGTAAACTGAATATGATCCCAAGTTTTTTGGGTCACAGGATATTATAACTAGATAAGTTAATATTGTCCTTGTTACAAACTTTTTATACAAATAAATTTTATTTAGATTTAGAGATCTAATTGGTTTCATTCATGAACAGGGCTGCAACTCTTCTAGCAAGTAGAAAGATATTACAAAGAATTATTGAAAATGAAAGAGTTTTATAATCAGAGAGAGGTTGAGTTAAGGTAATTAGCAAAAGATTATTTCAGGAAAATCCACCTTTGGGAAAGCAGGGGATCTTGTAATGCAGATCACCTCTTTAGGTCTGACCAGGACTCCAGATTCATTCCTCCTTTTGGAAAAACCAGAACTGCATTGAACTTAGGTATTAGGTCTTGGTGAGGCTTGGCATCAACAACTCTATTTTGGGGCCTGTTTTTTTTTTTAACACTCCTGATTTTA
>PVHY01014343.1:0-38714 GCA_004024945.1 Uropsilus gracilis
TCATTTTCAAATATAAATAAGTGGAAATGGAGGGCATTTTGTTAAGGTAATAAAACTAAACTTAAACTCATTATAAATTATTCTCAAAAAATATCCACAAGTGATATGTCATTTGAAGGTTTTTTTATGATTCATAAATTAGAAATCTACTTCTCTAATTTTGTGAAAGGAAGAATTAAAAGTTGCCTGACATGAAAAAGCAGTCTTTATTCAGTCATCCTTATTCCCTGTTTCAAGGATTTACACCAAAAGGTATTTACAAGTCTTAGTGAGTATCTTCACCAAAACAATTGCTTTTTAATTTATGGACATAATGTAATTTTTTAGTAGAAATAAGTTTGGGAAAAAAGAAATTTTCATTTACCAACTGTGACCATATAAACATTTTTAAATCTAAATATATATGTTTTAGAGGTTAGAGTGGCACCCACAATTACCAAAAATCCACCTCAGACATATTAATGGTCAAGTCTTTTTCTTTCCTTTTTTTTTTCTTTTTGTTTTCCCTGTTATTGCTATTGTTATGGCTGCTGTTGTCCTTACTCACAAAATAACTCCTCTTCTTCCTGTTCCTCTTTCTCATCTTCTACCTCTTCCCTTCTCTTTCTTTGTCTCTTTCCTCTCCTTTTTCTTCTTTTTCTTCTCCACAATTCAGTTTTTGCAGGCCCTTGTTTATGGAAGATGTAGAGAGCACCTCAGTGTCACAGCAAGTAAGTTGAAATAGGCAAATTTATTTAAAGAAACAGATCAGAAACAAAGGAGATTGAAAAGCAAGACTCTCTAGTTTCCAGGGAAGGGTTAAATATACTGGTCAAGTCTTTTTCTATCTTATACTAAGTACTAAGAAAATATTCAGAAGTGGTTTAATCATAAAACCTAAATAAATGCTGATCACAGCAATGCTGAAACACTATCCCAAATAACATAATTGCTAATATTGAAATTATGAAAGTTGAAATCTTCAATGTTAAGAATATGAAAAATTTTAATCCCTAAAGATCAAAATAACAATTGTAGTTCTGAAAGCCAAAACAAGTAAAAAACACAGGAAAACAGTACAAATATTTCTATTACATTATTTAAATATGCACAATGTCTGCCCCTTCATATAGTGTCATACTTGCTTTCAAAAAAGGATCATTTAATGTGAATTAAAAGAATTCAAATATTTCAGTGATTTTCTGAACCAAAGACACTTGCTGATATTGAGGTTTCTCAGCATTTTAATAATGCATTAAGTGATAAACTATACTTAGTAAGAATTGGACTGTGGAAGAAAATAGACTACTTCTATTCACCACTAAATCTAACAAAAAAAAAAAAAGCACATCCTTCATTTGGGATAATGCATGGAATTTTTAGAACTGCCCCCATGGTTTTGTTAACAACTGTATAGTCTATGCCCTGCTGGATGCAAAAACTCTAGAAATTTTCCACTTGTTTATGTGTTATCAGTGGACACTTAGGTGGATCTCATATCTTAGCTAGCATAAAAAGTACTCCAGTAAACATTGTGGTACATTTAACTTTATAGGGTAATACTTTAATATTTTTTGCATAGATACCTTGAAGTAGAATTACTAGATCATATGGTAGCTCTATAGATTTTCCAAGGAAAATTCATATTGTTTTTGCAAAATGGTTGCTCCAGTTTACATTTCCATCAACAATATTTGTGTTTCTTTTTCTCCACACCTTCACCAACACTGTTACTTTTTTAAGATAAGTCATGGTGCAAGCTATAATCAAAACTATTGTAGTTTTGATTTGCATTTCTTCAAAAGTAAGTGATGATGAATATTGTTTTAAACATTCCTGTTATTCATCTGTCTTCTTTGGAGAAATATTTACTCAGTTCTTCTGCTCATTTTTTTTTAATTCGGTTATTTGTTTATCTGCTACAGTATGCTATCTTTATTTATCTTGGATAATAATCCTTTCTAAAATATAAGTTGGCAAATAACCTCCCATACCATACGCTGTCTTTTCCTTCTGCAGATATTTTCTTTCATTGTGCAGAAGATTTTAATTTGATGTGGTCTTAAATCTTTACTTTTGCTTCCACTTTCTTGACATCATGTCAATTTCCAAAATACATCTCTAATGTCACCTATATTTTCTTATAAGTATTTTATAGTTTGGGGTCTTATATACAAGTCTTTGGTTCATTTTGAATTTATTTTGGTGTATGGAGTTGAGTGATTCAGTTTCATTATTTTGCATGTGACTGTCCAATTTTTCCAATACTATTAATTGAAGAGATTTTTCTTTTTCCATTGTATGAGTATGACTCCTATGTCATAGAGTAAGAGTCAGTATATGTGTGGGTTTATTTCTCTCTGTCAATATTGCTCCATTGAAGTATGTGTCTTTTAATTACACCATCATACTGTTTAAATGTCTTATGAACACTCATGTTGAATTTCTATATTGTATTTTGTTTGTTTGTGTGTGTGTTTGTTTGTCTCATTTTTTAAGATCTTTTCCCCAATTGTCAGTAATATTTTTACAATTTTCTGTGCTACGTATTTCATCCTCACATCATTTCCAGGTTGGAGACATAAAGACTTTGAGAGAATTCTAATTTCTTTGATGCTTTTCCCCCCAATTTAACTCTATAGTATTGCAACATTATCACAATGTTGACTTTTTGTGTAAACATTGTACACATACATAAAACCGCTGAAACTTTCTCAGTAAATGAAAAGATGTTCTTTTTGTAAATCTGCATTTGTGAAAAATAATATGTCCCTTGTTATGCATTTTATGGTATAGTTTATGAAAGTTCTTTCATTTTTTCATATTGTCTATTTCTTGTATTTTATTATATTTAATCCCCATTAAAATGTAAATAAATAAAATGTAAATAAATTTTGAATTGTGATTTGCAGGATTTTCTACTTTAGGGATTTTTATCTTTGAAGATTTCAACATTTGCAACTGTATCTTTTAAGATTATAATCCCAAAACCAATCTAAATTAGCTTGCAAGAGGAATTACTCTTCTTAAATTGGTAATAACAATATTGAACAGATTTCTTCAACACCCCTCAAAACTAAAAAAGAAAGCTCTAGTACAGTTTAATTGGCTGTTTCAAAGGTAATGTATGCTCACTATGACCAACTGACAGAGGAGAGACTGTTGGGGTGCTGTTGTGTAGCCACTGTGAAAGATCGCACCAGTTGGAATTTTTTCATTTCACATCTTACAATTTTCTTGTCAATAATACCCTGCATCAGTATCAATTTATTGCCTGTTCATCTGCAAAAGCATCTTTCATTGTCTGCTCAACAAAACTGATCTCTTTCTATTGTTTTCTCTTTGCCAGTTGGCATGACATAAAATTTTGCCAGTGGAGAGCACAGGAGATATATGATAGGAGGAAGGGATTTTTCTTTGCTAGTTCAGGTATGTTTTCTCACCCTCGCCATTAGCCACCTCCTTTGGGTCAACTTGGTTTTCTGGACAGAGCAGAACGTGGTGCTACTCTAGGCCAAAAAAAGTTTCATGTTTTCATCTTGTTAGCAGGCATCTTTTCTCACCAGGTGTCTTAATCCATTCAGGTCACTATATAACAAAAATATTATAGACTGGGTGACTTGTAGGCAACAAAAATTTATTTCTTATGGTTCTATAAGCAGAGAAGTTCAAGAACAAAGGATAAATGTCTAGTGAGGACCTCTTTTCTGGTTCTTAGTTGCCGTCTTTTCACTGAGTTCTCACAGGGCAAAAGATAAGTGCTCTTTCTGGGTGTCACTTATGAGGTCACTAATCCCATTCATGAGAGCTCTTCCCACATGACCTAATCATTTCCCAAAGGCCCCATCTCCAAATATCATCACATCAGGGATTAACTTTCAACAACTAAATTTTGAAGTGATACAGACATTCAGTCCATAACATCATGCTAAATCCTTTGAAGTGAAAAATGCATGATTATTTTTTATTGTTCTAGTGTATAGTTCAAGATTTGGCATATTA
This sequence comes from Uropsilus gracilis, assembly GCA_004024945.1. NCBI lineage: Eukaryota > Metazoa > Chordata > Mammalia > Eulipotyphla > Talpidae > Uropsilus > Uropsilus gracilis. The sequence goes on from PVHY01014343.1 coordinate 3,982, forward strand.
AATATGGTCTGAGTAAGGATTTAAAGGCAGAAAGTAGAAAGCACACTCCAGACAGAGGGAGAGACACATAAAAAGACAGAAAGTCATGAGCCACCAATGTTCTCTTTTTTTTTTTAAGCACTATAGCACTTTACATTTTTAGGAGATTAAAATAAAGACAGAGAATAAGGGTATAGGTAGAGATATACAAAGGGAATATATTCTATTTTAGCAGTTCATAGGGAATCTTTCAATGAGAAATAACCTACGAAACTATTTTTTTCTAAGTGGAGTAAAACAATTACATTTCATATCAAAAGGTGAATTAGAAATTCAATTTAGGAAACCCACATTTCTAAACTCCCCCTAGCTAGAATACATATTATTTTGATCCCACTATCCAGATGCAATTATATAAGACTTGGAGCTGGAATTGAGTCATATAAGTAGCTGATTGAGAGTGGAGAAAAAGTCTAGTGACAATTTCAGATACAAACAGATGAGACAATTTGGGAGCAGAATCCTTGACTCTATGTCTTCATCCTCCCAGGCAGTAGTGGTGCCTTTACTGGAGCAATGCTGGTGGTATATTTTGCGCTCATGAACGAACAGCTCTAGTAATATCTCTGGATCTTCTGGAGATTAATATGAGTTCTACAGTGTGTGGAGACTTCATCACTTGGAACCAAAAACACTGATCAATACAAGATTATATATTTATTGATATATTGTTGTTGCTCTAATGATAATTGATTGGTGCTTAAATGACAGGGAAGCATAGAGATGAATACATGCACTACTTTGAAAGATAGGAAAGTTTCTTGAGGTACATGTCACTGATTACATATGAAGGAGGAAGTTAAGGGAATGAAGGATCAAGTCAATAAATGTTGAAGGAGGGGAAAGGGAATTTAAAAACTTAGTGTGGTATGGCACTAGGATTCCACAAAACTGGGTAAAGTCATTTAGAGTGAGCTGCTGGTATAAGAATGGACCTGGCTGGCACAATGAAATACTATTTCACTATAAAAAATGATAAACTCTTGACATTTGCTAAAACATGGATATACTAGAGGTATTAGTGCTAAGTGAAACAAGTTGAAAGAAGAAAGACAAATATTAGACATGCTCATTAATATGTGAAATAGAGAGACACAAAACAAAGGGTCAGGAAAAACCAAGCCAATACCAAACCCCAGAAAACTGGCTATGGAACTGATTTGCAAAACAGGGAGGTGAAAGGAAAGATGGGAAAAATGAACTATGGTGGAGGACTGTGGGTACGTTGGTGGTGGGCATAATGTGGTGGATCTGAAGGGATAAAATGCTTCTGACTCATCACAATGTTGCATACCAGTGCTACATCAATAATAGTAGTGACAATAATAATGAACAAATTTGGAGTTAGAAGACCATCAAAATCATTGAGACTCTCAAAATGCTTTTCAGTCTAAGTGGAAACTGAGAAAGTAAGTGACTACCTGGTACTGGATTTTCAGAGAGGTAGGAAAATCTAAAGGGGGTTCATAGACCAACACAATAAGAAAGTCAAGTGACCTGTACAGCTTCCTCCTTCCATTCAAGTTCATATGCATATCCCCAGACAGTCAATAGCTATTTAATGAAGGAATGAATGACTCAGATCTTGCCAGAAGTAAATGGGTAGAACACTAGAGCTGAGAAGTAAGGAATGTAAATCTTGCATCCTAAACTAGACCTTTGCTTTCTCTCATTTGCATACTAAATGTAGGGCTGCAGATGGCTTCATGTTATTAAAGCTGCTGAATAAACTTACACTGGCTGCAGAATTCTATTGCCCTTGCCACAGAAAATGACCTTGAAATATTAAAGAATTCTCTGGGCTTGTTTCAGAAGACAATAGCAAAATCATGACTAATTCAAATGATGGATTATATATTTTAAGATCCTTTAAATGATTCTAAGGGCATCTAGAAAGCTTTTTAAAGTCAGAATTTCGATTTAAAGTCTTGATAACTCCCTTATTCTTACTTGCATGTTGTCATTTTATTATTTAAGCATTACAGCTTCTTTTCTATTTTTGATTAGGTTGTTTAACATTTTCTGGTCTCTTCTGTTCTCCTCTGCTCTCCACACTTCCATTTTTAATAAAGAAAGATGAAAGAAGGAGTGCCTTTTCTACCTATTAAAATGATGTTACGTTTGCATCAGCATGTTTCTCACTTTTCATAATTTGTAAAAATGTAACTATTAGAACAGAGTGCACAGCAGCATGTCTGGAAGTCTGTCTGAGACTACAGAATCTCTCTTCACATTTAGGAGCTCCCAGAAGACCAATGAAAAGTGCTGAATGATTCGAATGAGAGCTTGAGAGGAAAGGTTAAATGGATTGAGATTATTCATCCTGTATAATAAGGGAATTTGCTAAAAATAATATTAATTTGCCTTAGACAAAGTCATCTTTTTAAAAAAGAAACTATAATATCTTAAAAATTTTTCTTTTCTGTGAATCTTAAAGAGACATATCTATCTTATTTGAGTTAAAGGAAGTTCTCCAAGAGGTTTCTGATTAGCAGGACATATTAGGGTCCAACCAGGAGAGGGAAAAACACACAGAAATTTGAACATTCTATAATGTAAAGAAGTATTGATTATAGCAGAGAATGGGAGTAACAAAGGATTGGCTAGTAAGAAGTGAACTCCAAAGACTACCGAATAACAGGAATAAAGATCAGCTACTAATTCTAGTGTTGAATAAGGCTAAACAAGGAAGAAGCCTTTCTTCCCACCCCTAGGTAGAAATCTTTTTCTTGTTGGAGAAGTCATGTCTGTGATGAGGAAAAGGAAGAGAAGGCTCTGTGCTGCCCTCATAGATGGTATTTAAATCCACACTGTAGGACATCAGGGCAATATATTTATTGGGAGGTATCGCATGGAGGTGCCCTGCTATCCAACCTTCTGAAAACGGGGTGGCTAGGGAAACTACTGGTGCCCATGCACTGAAGGAACTGGCCACTGGGAAAGCTGCAAGCATTGTGCCCGAAAGTTACTCTAGGGTAAAAAAGAAGATCCCAAAGAGAGTCAAGAAGAGTGGAGACGGTATTATTTTTATATATTATGCTAGGGAATTTTTGTTGCCTGATATTTCTTGCCCACCCACCTTCTTCACAAGTAAGAAGTACCTTGTAATTGCTATAATTTTTGTTGCTCAAAAGTCTAAGCCCTTAAGACTGAGGATACAAAGCAGCAATCCATGGGGTGTATATATAGAGAGAGATGGGCTACACAAATGATGTATTTGGTACAAAAACATCTTATAAATAGAAAAATGGCAATTTCCCATAAGCTTTAAATTTCTAGCTTTTCTTGACTATAAGACTTTTGCAAATATTAGTTTTCATATTATCTGTGAATTGGAGCTAGTATCTATGAATTGGAGTATCTGAATTGGAGCTGGTATCTAGTGGCTGCCCCTTTAAATGGGCCCCCACTAAATGGATCCCCACTATTCCCTATTACCTCTTACATATGCCTACTTTGCTGTTTTAATTACCTACTTTATTCCAAAAGTTTTGTGTTTTCAACACAGGTCTTAAAATAAATGTTTCTTTATACCACTCTCCTTTTACTAAATTAAAAAAGAATTTTTTAACTTTTAAATAGTTTTTGCCCTGAATATAGGTAAAGAACTCTATCAAAGATATGAAAATAATAACATCACTGTCCCAGACCCTCGCTTCAGATCCAGTCAGTCAACTGGTCCCAGAAGAAGAAGGAATTGATCTTAAGGCCATGGGAGAGAAAATGTGCACATTTGGTTTGAATGCATTCTGCCTCTCAGCCTAATGCCCAAAACCAGCCTCTCTTCAAGAACTGCACACAATTCTGGTCAGAGGATATTACGAAGGAAAATTATGAACTCCCTGGAAGCATTTGCTTCTCCTGAGGTGTCAGGATATGCTGAATAATGCCTCTGAGACTGCATCACGGTAGCCTCCCAGGAAAGGGGCTATTGATTCTATACTCAGAGAAAGACCTCCGCAATTTCTAGCATTAGGAACCTTTACCACCCAGTTCCATTCACCTTATTGGGCTCCCCAGATGGAATCTCAAGTCAAATCTTCAAATATTTAACAACATATTTTTTTAACAACAACTTATGTTCAACTAAGATAAAACCCAAACACAAGATATGTCCTCTCTGACTTGAGAGAGTGAATATTATGAAACTACAGAAAAGGAACCCTGTGTAGACTGAAGGCCTCAGTAGCAATGGCACTGGCATGGTGGCATGTGCCTGTAATCCCAGCTACTTGGGAGGCTGAAACTAGGAATCACTTGAGTCTGCGGGTTTGAGACTACCCCGGGCAACATAATAAGACCTTGTCTCTAAATAAATAAATAAATAATGTAAAAACCCTTATGCTTAGGACACATTTTTTGGCTCAAAATTTTGCTGATTAACCACGTATCTCACCTCAGGTTCACCCTGTCATGTGCAAAGAATCCTGCTTCTAAAAATTAAGGTGGAAAATAACCCTGGAACTTTTCTTCTGGAAACTCAGAAAGAAAGTCATCTGGTCTTGCTCACCTCTGTCTCATCCTACTTCCAGCATTTACTTCAACTTTATTTTGAACCATTTCACCCTAAAATCCCCTTTACTTTCTCAATTTCAACGTAATCCATTTCTAGCTTCAACTGTGACAAAGTTCCTTAAACTAGACAAGTTCCCTGGAACATTCTGCAAAAAGTTGCAGTTTACAATATATTAGTAACAAAGGAATCATTATTAAGGAGGAAACTTCTGATATAAAATTCTCAGAGATTCTTCCCAATATTAAAATCTCTTTGAAAGAGAAGAGAATTGAAAAGTAAAATGACCTCACAAGCATCAAGTCATCTTAGAATTTTCTCTGTGGAGTCTTAAAACAGATATGGGAGGATTTAGGCCATAGTATCCATAGTATTTCTCTCTGAAATTGGCGGTGAAAAATTAATGGTTATGTAATTTAAACAAAAAAAATAGCTTTAAAAATTATAGGCCCTTCCCAACATGATTGAATTTGAAGAAAAATGTGTATCTTTATTACTTCTAAATTCAAGGAAACTGAACTGAATGAATGCCTATATTGAACCAAGAATAGCAGTCTATTTAAACTATATGAAATAGTGCTGATTTTCATGGCTCTTAACTAAAAATTCATTTCTCTCTGTCCTAAGCCTAAATCACATTCGATTCTATTACTCTATAGAATGATTGTGACTTGAAGACTTTTATAATCTAACTTTTACTGATGACCTATATGCTCTAAAAAGCTGAGCTGCCTTTTCCTTAAGAGAAATGGCAGTGAGGTTAATCCAGCTTATTTGAAGGGCAGCTAACTCCCAACTCCCATCCAACTTGGCTTAATAAGACTACTGGTATAAGCATTCTTCTTAGAATCTTTGAACTGGGGGGGGGGGCTTTAAAGATCATCTAGTGCAATGTTCCATTTTCTTCATGAGCACGCTTGCAAATGAATAATTCTTTTTCCAAATGTACAAGTTACAAAAAATAACCTTAGAGACAGAAGGACATGATTGTAAATGTATAAATTGCGAGAATCTTCTGCATCCAGCATACAGAGGGAAAGAAACAGAGTTTTGTCAGATTTTAAAGGATATGTTCGCAGTCTATCATTAAACTTTAAATACCACATTGTGACCTGAGTCAAATCAACCAGTATTCATTAACATAAATACCCTTCCCCCTACTGTACAAAGCTATATCATAAAGTCCATTGTGTAAAAATTATGTGTTCATGTACTCACAAACAAACAACAGTACACTCTTAAGATTTCTCTCAAAGAATAGTCATGGGGAGATGAAAAATGCCTGATTTTAAATAATGTTTATAATATAGTAAGCTTCCTCTTTTTATTATATTAAATGGCAAATACTAGAGAATATCTGAATAGTTCAATATGGAATCTCAATGAACTGATTCCCAAAATTCCAAGATCAAATTCCAAATATATCCAATTTCAAAATAATCGATAACTTTGGCACAGTTGATCACTCTCATTGATATACTGCTTCACTTGCTTTCCAGATACCACTCTCTCTTGGCTAATCTTGCTACTCATTGAATTCCCTTTCTTGGGGCTTTCAAGCAGTTCTTTCTCATGGTCTTGATTTATTCACAATGAAGTTTCTAAGGATTCTTTCCTGGGCTGCTTGTTTGTCACTGACCCCTCACTGATCCCATTCAAGCTCATGACTCTAAATACCACCTAATATCTAGAGATTCCAATTTTATATCTGAAGCCTAGAACTCTACCCTCAACTCTAAGCATATATATCTAACATCAACTAGGCAGCCACTGGCATATCTAACACCACTGGTATATCTAATAGACAATTCAAATCTAACATCAATTGAACTGAGCCTCAAAACTTCCTTCTGAAATCATCCCCATCTCTGTTATCAGTAATTTCATTCTTCTAGATATGATCTTGAAATTGTCTCTAGCACCTGGATTTCTCTAATATGCCATATATGACCTGTCAGTAAAGTCTGTTTATCTTCTCAGCAAATACAAAGCTCAAGCACACGGCATCATGTCCATTAGCCTCTACCTTGGTCAAATCTACATTCAGGTCTGCCTGGATTATTGTAATGTCTCCCCAAATGCTCTTTCTGCAATCAAAATAATTCTTTTAATTGTATTGAGTCTTGCTCATCTGTGTCTCAACTATCTACCTGTGAAGTTCCCTCTCCTTTTCCACAATTGAATACTTTACTTTACATTTGCTTAAGTCTTATCATATTACACCTTTATTTAAAACCCTATAATGTTGTCCCATCTCAATCAGGTGGTTTGTATACACCACACACACACACACACACACACTTTTTTGATCGTTTCTACTATCCTCTTCTTTTCCTTTTCTACTTTTATTGTACTTGTCTTTTAGCTAAGTCCTGAACAGTCAAGACATACTTCTCTTATAGGAATTTTCACTAGCTGTTCCATTTGTTCTTCCCCCACATATTAATATGCCTCACTCCTTCAGCCCATTGTTCAAATTTCATTTTAAGGGCCTTTCTGGTTACTATAACAATGTTACAACAGCTTCTATGTCCCAGAACTCCCTAATATTCTTCCTCACTTTCATTTTTATCATCACTAATCAGTTTCAAATAGATTGTACAAGTTACAATTTGAGTATATTTCTTTTCTTTCTTGACACCAGAATGCTAATCTGTGAGGTTAAGGATTATCTGTCTAGTATCAAGGACAGAGCATCTGAGATTGCATCTCATCAATCCATAATGCTAAGTTTATTTACTACAAGTATTAAACAGAAAAAGTACTGAACAATTTCATGAGAAATTTTGTTTTTTTTTTGAAATTAGATGCTTTTAAATGATAGTCCTTGATTTTTGTCACATACATATTTTAAAACTCTTTTACTCTTAAAAAAGGATAGATATAAGATAAAAATGAGTTTTGAACGGTGACTATACTATAACTTACTTTGGTTCAATTTTATACCTCTACAGAGGTTAATGAGTATCATTTTTCTGACCTTAAGCGAAACTTCATAAACAAGCCTTTTCCAACTGTAAAATGTTTATTTTCCAATGAATAAAATGATGGGGAAATATAGGGTCACTTGGTCTAATGGTACAGCTTATTAAGAAGAGTTGTTACAATTTCTACAATGAATACAGATTCAGTTTACTTACAGGGTGTTAGAGAAATCTTTCTGCCAATCAGTTTTATGAAATTACTGGTATTTTATTGAGTGCCTATTGAATATTTAAACTTGAATATTCAAAAACTCTGTCAAACTGTGATCTAAATACCATGACAAAGTAATCATGCCTGGAATTATGGAACCCAGGCAACAAGCGCTTACTGTCTCTTACATACATGCATGTGTGTGTACACACACTAGTCACAAATATGAATAGTGTGAAAACTTTTACCACAAAAGAAGTGATTTTTTAAGATAGCAAGTATCATTTTTTAAGATAGTGAACATCAGGAAAGAAATTACACTTTCAAGTTCAGAAAGATAATTAGAACTAGACGAAATTTAATGCTCAGTCCAATAAATAAAGCACTTTCTAACAAGAATAAAATAAAGGACAGACAATGGCAGTTATACTGAAGGAACTTGATACCACTACCACTATTTACTATTTACCCATAACTCACAAACATAACTCACAAAAAATGTAAAGCACTAAAAATCTTGGTGGTTGCAGGAAAATTAATTTTTGGTTAATTCAAAAGTGAAAATGCTAAAGAGCTAATGCTTTTGTTACTGTTGAAGAGAATTGTTCAAATAATGCTCAGTCAAGAAACTGGTCACTTCTACCTCTATAAAAAAGAAACCATTTTCAAGGTACCAGCCTCCTCTACCACAGGACAGAAAAGAATGATTCATGGAGAAGAAACTTTGGTATTATTGTCCAAGTGGGCATTATGGAAAAAGAATATTGAAAGAAAGCAAGTTCCCTTGTATCATATACAAGCTAACCCAAAGCACCAGATTGTCAAGTTACTCATAAGGAGTATGAAACCTTATCAATAATTTTAAAAATACAAGCATCCAAGATATACAGGCACAGCAAAGGTGAGTTTCGAAATCTCAATTGTACAAGTCCTAACTTCCTAGATCAGTCTCACTCTCAGCCTCAGAGTTCTTGAGGTGAAGCAAAATGATCAGTCCTGGCAGAGAGCATGATGCATTATGAGCTTTCTTTGAGTAATTTTCAGTCATGCCTATGATATTGTCCAGGAGGTCAGATCGCCTAAATTCATAAATTCTAATTTGTTTACTACAGGCATTCTCAATCAGAGACATCACAAAACATTCTGTAAATATGGACTCCCCGCCTATAAAGTGCCATTAATTAGGTTGGTTGGTAGCACTTTCAGCAGAATATTTTAACTTCTTGCCCGTGTTCTCAATCTTGTAAGTGCTGACAAAGATTTTCCAGTAAATCAAAATTTTGTCAGTTTCTTCTAAACTCTTTCAACTGGGTCTGAATTTTTAGACTTCTGTATTTGTCTCTGAATGATCCTACTTTAGCAGGAATCCTTCTAAGTCAGTTCAACTGGAAACCTACACAGTCTGTCACATCCCACCCCATGTCAAGTCACCCTCTATATCAAATCAGATTTCCTGATCTCTACCAACTCTCTAGATGATATTGATCTCCTGGCCAGCTCTCAAGAACCCTGTTAGGTGAGTTGAGTCAGACACTCCCCCACTCTTGTTTCCTCTTAGTAATTTTCCATCCACTGAAAGCCACACAGTTCTTTGCCTATAAATTGTCACATTTCCTTATTGTATTTGGAGTTGAGCCCAATTTCTATGCATTATTACAAAACTTCATTGTAATAGTCTCCTTTATTGCTTTCAACAAACAATAAGGAATATTTTTTTTCCTTTGATAGCATATACCACCACTCCCAATACAGAGAGAGAAATAGATTGTGGGCCATCTTCTTCTTCCCAAAATATATCTGGATAGTAGCAGATGAAGAATAACAGTGGTTATTACTATGAAAATACAGTTACTAATTACCCAGCACTTCAAGTGTGAACTTAAACAAAAGTAGACAAAGAATCCATCAATTCTTCACAATTAATAGGATTTAAACTCTGAGATAGTACAAATTTGAAAAAACACAATAGATCAGCAATATCCCAAAAGACAGTCAAATAAGTGGACTCGATAGTACCAATGCAGAGCTGACATCCTTAGCCTAGCTGCTGTATGCTAGTTGTGATTTGTTGTGTATAAAATTGTGTTTACATTAATTGTGTATTAAATGACATCTTTTGTGTGGGTTCAGTTTTTCTCAACAAATCTTCTTGTTGACATTAATTGGTTCAAATTTAATGATTGCCTTTTAGAATTGCTAAACTGACCCAGTTGACTCATCAAAACACTGACAGTGTCAAGATGACAGTACCCAAAGTTGATTTTCAATAATTATGTTCTGTTGCTACTGAAATACACATTCACACCCTAATTTAAAAGAAAAAAAGTTCTCCATAAGGAACAAAGTAAAGATACAAACAAGGTATTTGCCCTCAAGAAAATTATTGTTTAAAAGTCTAGTAACCAAAAAGAGTGCAAAATAGCTATGCCCACTCTGATCTCACTGAATTGACAAATACCATTAAAAATGTTGGACCCTGGCATTCCACTTCCTTTTTTTGGATCTCAGATTTATCACCCATGAAATCAATGTAAGTTGGATTCAATGATGCAGAGCTCCCATAGAGGTCAAAATTCATGGAGGAATTACATAGACTAGACAAGTCAAGACAATTAGCTTTCATGATGTTGGTATGATAGAATGTGTCATAAAATCCCAAGAATGGAGTGCAGCACTACATGTATTTTGCTTGAAAAATTCCTTTGAATCACTCTACGGCAAAAAAAAAAATTTGCAATGTCCTGGCTCTAATGCCTCTATAAATATAATTGTGTCCCATATTTCTGGAACCAGTCATTCAAGTGCTTTAAGTTCTGGCCTTAGTTTTGTACACAAATGGCAATTAATTTAGGTAAAATGTCCCAATTAGTTTTATGTCTTTCGCTAAGTCATATAGCAAAATGCCTTTTCTGTAAGAAAAAGCAAGCATCATTTCAAAATCTTAAAAGGGACATTCAAAAATCCCAGTGAATACATTCATGGTTTCATGTTATAAAACTGCCGTAAGAAGCTTAACTATTTTTATGAACATCTGAAGGTTCAAAGTTAGTGTGTCCCCATATGGTGTGACATATAGAAACCAGGGATCTGCATGTTCTAATCATAGGAGACTTCTTCACAACTGACCAGAGGGAGATTATTATAATAAATGAAATAAATGAGGTACAGAAAGACACATAATGTGTGATCTCATTTATGTGTAGAATCTTAAAAAGCCCAACTTAGAGAGCTAGATTGTAGAATAGTGCTTCCTGCTGTGGGATGGGGGAATGAGGAGATGTTGGTTAAAAGTACAAAGTTCTGCAAGTTTAATATATAGTATTGTGATTATAGTTAATAGTACTCTATTTTATACTTGAAATTGCTAAAAGAGTAAATCTCTACACTTCTCAACACACATACACACAGAATATGATAATGTGAGGTGATTAATGTACTAAATAACTCAGTGATGATACTTACTTCACAAATATACCTATAGCAAATCCTGGCCTTAAGTATATGCGAGACTTATCTGTCGATTGTATCTCAATAAAATTGGGGATAAAGAGAGAGATTATCACTGAGGAACTAAAATGCTAAACCTTGAAACTGGTAAAGCCTAAGCTAACAGCAAAAGTTATGTAATTTTTTAAGTCTTTCATAACTCTAAAAATAAAGAGGAGGGGGAAAAAAACCCAGTGGCAATCTTTTTTTAAAACACCTCATAATGGCAGAAACATTTGAATTTCTTAACTGGTGCACAAGAAAGAAGAAGAAAACGAGATGGGTAGAGATTCAAATTCAATTCTTTTCTTCTATTGTGTAAGATTACAGCATCAACAACTGGCAATTGAGAGAAGAGATACATCATTATACTTATTTATAGCATTAACTACTTTACATTCATCCACACAAGTGAAACTGTAAAAAAAAATTATAAAGGGAGTATGTGGTTCTTTCATTAGCTTGTCTGTAATACTGGATTGGTCCATAAATTAATGTGTATAAGAGAACGGAAAAAAAGAATTCAAAGCTCTGCCATTGTAATTACAGCTCTTTAAATATCAAAAGACACAAAGAAAGATTCCTTTTGAAAAGCCTACCGACTCTCTTGGCAAGACACTATTAATTACTTGCATAAATCTGCAGTTTGTACACCCAGAGCTGTGGGTGACATTATTACATTAGCCAAGCTTTTAACAGTCCCCATTGGTCTCAGCGTGTGTTTCTTAAAATTCTTGTTTACCAAGCAATCCTTCTGTAAACTTCAGCTTCCTGATCAGAGAGAAGAGGCAGAGCTCTGGGACAACAGGTAGCTTTCAATTCCTCATCACTCTCTATAACATGCACAATTCAATTAGAGAAACTGTACCATGCGAATTATTAAATTAGACTGGAGATTGCCACGAGCAGTAATAATATTACAATCTTATTTAAAAACAAGACATTTAGCTCCCATAAACAAACTGTTTATAAACAAACCACATGGGCAAATGGAAAATACCAAGTGGGCCTCCGATGTAAATTAATAGTTGAAGCCCTGGAGAAAAGACATCCAGAGAAGCAGTTATATCTTAGAAAATATTTGCCTCCAAATTTCTAGCTTTTATGTATAAACTTAATCAACATTTCTCTTTTCACATCCATTAGATAGAAAAGTTAATAGAATTAAAATCTGGCCCTTGGCTCTATATTTTGTAATAAATACAGACTCTGGAGAACATCCTCCAAGCTGCTTTGGAGAGCATGCTACTTGATAAAATGAAAACCTAAATTCAAAGCAGCAAATGTGTCCCCTGCTGTGCTTAAGTGTCAATTTTCATCTTTAGCCACACATAAAAATCTTTTGCAAAATTTTTAAAAAGGAAAATGGATTTATGACCAAGCTGAATTAATTCACATAATCTATTTGGAGAAAGAGTGAAGCAGCATGTTAAAGCCTAACCTATTCAAAGAACTTTGTGCCATAAAAACATAGTAGGTGCTCTTTCTCCTTATCAAGTCAATGCAAATTCAAATTGGCAAAAGATGATGCTTGCTCAAGTCAAAGCCTTGCAGTAACAATGAACATCAAAGATTCAAGGATTGATCTTAGAAGTAACCCCATTCTCACAACCATCGAACCAATGTGGTACCACTTATTAATAAAAGTTTTGTTTTCCATAATTACCAGAGAACCAATTAATTAGGTCTGGCCTAAAGCTAAGCTCATCAAGTAACCAAATGAAACTATTTCTTTGTGTCTTGTCAATTTTTGACACTTTCATTCTTTGCACATAGATGAGGTAGGCATATTTTGCAATTTTGAGGTACAGGCAATAGTCAAATAAATGCAGGTGCTTGTATCAGCAGATAAACTCACATGAGTAGACCGACCCAATAATATAGACTATAAGGCAAGAGTGATTGTCATCCTAAGTAGGTGTCTATATATTTGACAAGAATTTGCTGAGTATCTTAATGCCCCCTAGAGAAAGACAGAAAAACTTGCCAACTGAAAAGCAGTTGGTAGATGTTCTGATGCAACTATTTATTTTATGGATAAGAAACCACCAAAATAGAGAAGGTATATGAGTTTTCAATTTTCACAAATAATTTAAATTGGGATTCCAAGTCAGATTTACTTCTTACTTAACAATAGAATATCTAAATGAAAGAATTCTTTCCTTATATCTATGAGCTGTTTTTCACTGTGATAGCCATGATCAAACTAAATATACATGAAAAGTTAATAAAAAAAAATGAAAAAATGAAACAAACTCATTGTATGAGAGATGTTTTGAAGAACCCTTGTCTTAAAGGATTAATTGGACCATATTATATTCTTAAAAATTTTTAGTGACTTCCTTCTACTGCTTTTATAATGAGAATCAAAATCTATCACATCCATGAACTTTATACCTGAGGGTCTCTGTTCAACCATCTCACACCCTTCCCCCAACCCCAACCTGCATTCTTGGGCCATCAGATGCCTTTATGTTGGTAGTAGTCTATTATCAACTCCCTCCCAATATTTTAAGGCTCACACTTGTATTTAATGGTGTCTAGTAGAGTCTAGCATATAGTTGATGTTAAATAAATACATGCTGAACAAATGAAGATGTGAAAGTAAGAATACTTGGAGAATTTCCAGGATGTAAAGCACATTAGGATGTTAGCTGTTTCTTCTTTTTAATTCTAAATGCACTTGGAATCTGATTCTTACACACAATCTCAATGAAACAGATTTAAGACCTACAACTGCATAGATTGAATTGTGTACTGACATTGGGATGAACCGGAATAATCAAAAACACACAACTTTACTCATTTATCACCCAACTCCTTGTGCTGACCAAACTCAGCATACATTTCCACTTCTTCTTTTAGTCTGGTAAGTTAAGAAAGGAAAAGGTATGACTATTCACTTCCTCTATTCTCCCTGTCCTGGCTATTGAACAGGACATTATGGCATCTTTGAGATAGGCGTGTGTGGTGTTCGGTGTTATTGGTCACATTTTGACCATATTTTGATTAAGCTGAATTCTCCCAAGCATTCTTTCCAGGTAACATAAAAAAGACCTCAGGCCCTCAAAACAGAAAGTAAGGGTCAAATCATCAGCTGTGATGGGACACACCCTTTTTCAGATGCCTTCACTTGCTTCTCACTTTCAGAAAGAAAAAGCTGCCCAATGTTTCATCTCCTTAAATGCCTTTCTGTCAGGATTTGGTCTCATCTTCCTTAGCTATATGCATTTATGTGAATGCAAATGTAGAGGAAAAGATCAACAGTTTAGCTTGCTAGAAATATCACATAAATCAAAATACTTTAATGGCCATGGTATGCTTCCTAGAGCAACACTTTTTCTAGTCCATTTATTTAAAATAAAAGACAATCAGCATCTTAAATTAAGTATTTCATTTATATACTTATTCAGGTCAGGGGGTGGAGATATATATACACTCAGTCTATATATAAGTATACATAGTCTTTATTTATATCTGTATTAATATAAATGTAAATATTCATGAGGTTTGCATTCTAATCTGGGGACCACAAACAATAAAAAAGAAAATGTAGTAAAAATATGTAAGTGGTAAAGAGAACAGAAAATCTAAAAACAGGTTAAAAAAAAAGATTATGTGACCGAGATAATGAAGGACCAGACAAATGGGTGGTGTTCAGATAAGGCCTATACAATAGGGTGATACTGAGTAAAGATACTGAGTAAAGTTAAGAGGCAGCAATTTATGGAAATATCTGTGAAGATGAAAACCACACAGGTGAGAGAAAATTCAATAGTACTTATATAGGGACCTGACTGTTTTTAGCTATGTTCTAATTTTTTGACATTCTTTTGTGTTTCAGCATCTAGGACTTTGCTTAACTTGGAGAAATTGACTTTCCAAGAGTCAGCTGATTCCTACTGACAGCAAATGACCCACCCTGAGATCATGCCTTTCATATGCAAACTACACAATCCCAAACCCATATACTTAGCTCCCTCCTATATCAGATTCTTATATTCAGAGGCAATATTTACTTATCCTGGCCAACCTAAGAGCTGGCATTATACAACTAAAGACCACACCCATACAGAAGCCCACTGAAATTATTCAAATCAGTTAATTATAAACCTACTTCACCTTGTCTTTCCCTGAAGAAAACATGATAAAAGCTTCTCTTTCCCCTTCTTTTCTTCCCCTCACTCCTGCCTCCTGACTGGCCCTGGTACTACTTTATGTGACTCTGCAGGATATGTCAAGCCTCTTGCTTCCAGGAAACTGGACTAAAAGCTTCCTTCACCACAGTCACTTCCATGTCTGCATATCTTACCATATCTTATTTTAAAAAAAATTCAGAATACAAGGAGAAGCAAGGAGGACAAAAGTGACTGGAGCAAAGAGAATGAGGCAATGAGGAGGTGGGGTGTGAAGTGAAAGAAGAAAGCTTATATAGAGTCTCAGAGACAATTCTATAAACCTCACTTCTTTTGGTGAGTGACATGAAATCTCACTTAGAGATACAGAATTTTAAAAAAAATTAACTTATATTTCAACAAGATCAACCTGGCTGATATTTTGAAAAGAATAAAGGGTGGCAATGACAGAGCATGAAATTAATATGGGAATTTTGTACAATAATGTAGGGAAGAGACATTTGTGGACTGGATGATAGTAAAAAAAAATAAAAATCAGCTGAGGAAAGTCAATAGGATTCATTGTGGAATTGATGCGGTTTGTAAGACAGAGGTTAGTCATAGACAACTACAAGGTTTTATAGGTTATTGAAATCTTAAAAATGTGCCATTTGCCAAAATGGCAAGAACAGCAGAAGGAACATATTTGGAATGAGGAAGTGAAGTTTAGAATTCCATTTTGAACATGTAAAATTTAAGAAGCACATCAGACATTTTTAATTTTATAATTAACTGCAAAAAGCAGGAATAGGTACAAGTGTATCTTAATTTAAAGGATGGTAAAGACTCTTCCATGTTGGAGAGGCTCATGTGGCAAGGAACCAAGAGTTACCTCCAGCCAACAGTCAACAGAAGCCAATATTCCAATAGTCCAAAGGAACTGAATCCTGCCAACCACATTGTGAGTTTGGATATGCAAACTTCCCCAGTCAAGCCTTCAGATGAAATCCTGGTCTTCACTGGCAGTTTAACCACAGTCTTGTGAGATATTAGTAGAGGATCCAGATATGTTGTGCCAGATTCCTGACCCACAGAAACTCTAAGACAACAATGTGTTCTACACCTTTTACAGATGGGGTAAATTGCTATGCAGCAAGCCATCACTACGTAAGATTTTTAGAATGGCCATAGATAAAGAAGGGAACTGGATTTATCCTGGGAACATCACTGTTTAGAAGACAGGAAAATAATGAGCATAGGGCAAAGAGACTGAGAGTTGCCTGGAAGTAAAAAGGGAACAAAGAGACTGTATTACAAAGGATTTGGTGAGGAGAAGGAAATGATCAACTAGTCAAATACTATGACTAACCAATCAAATAAGATGAGACAAAGAATCTGTTTTGGGAGTAAGTAGTGGTAACATTATTAATATATTCATACCATAAAAAACAGTCCGGGGGTGTGGGGAATAGTGCTGCAAATTTTAACTTCTTTTATAAATGCAGCCAAATATCATGACTGAGGTTTCCTTTAAATAAAACATAGTTCTAGCTAGACCTGCTTGCTACCATTGATTATAAAATTTGAGCTCTGGAAAGGAACTCAAACATCTTTTCACAGATGAACAAAATGAGCTAAACGAATTATTCATGGTTTCAGAGTGAGGTAATACAAGACTAGGAAATAAGATTCCTAGATGCTAAAGCACAAAGATTGTTAACATGCTGCTCTTTCTGATACATCACAATACCTCTTTGATGTCTTATTTCAAGATGAATATTAATTCGAACATGCTGTATAGCAGTATTTAGTATCACTAGCCTCTTTTTCTTGAAGTCTAATTTATGTACTTTCCCATGTTTAAAAGTTCATAAAAATTTTATCAAAAACAAATATTTGAGATATTTTGGACCACTGAAAGAATTAGCATGTAAAGAACACAGGAATACTGATATGGGTGTGCCAGATTTAATTTAAAATTTTGATAAAATTAAAATGAATTTTTAAGTTAAAAACTGATGAATTTATGAGCTACCATAAGCTCAGTTCAAAAATCCCTGATGATTTTACTGTGTTAAAGAACACTTTACATAAAATTATTCATTTTATAATATTTTTGGGATTTTGGTTTCAGATTATACTAAAAACTAAGAATGAGATAGGAAGATTTTTTTTAGAATGCTATGGACTGATTGATGAATTTTAAAACTCTATCATTTGTGTATACATCAGTGACCAAGACATTGCCTGCAAGGAAATCTGGGGGGAGGGAGGGAGACAGGTAGGAACATAGTAGACTATTGCCTAAGAGTTCAATAAGTTTAACAGTGAGAAAACATAGAATGTGATGGGTGCAAAAGGTAATATTCTGAGCTTTATTTTAGTTGCAAATGATGCCTACTGTGATGCTGGAAACATGAGAAGCCTTAGCAGTACAAAGATGGTCCAGGAAGAGAGTAGAGCCCAATAATAACAGGAGTTGTTGTCCAGAGGAAAGGAAAGACTTTTAATGGGGCAAAAAGCACAACACTAGCAAGGGTCATGCAAATCATTGGCTCATAAAGATTTAGGGAGAGTGAGCACAAGTGATGAAGGCAGAAACTATTTCCAGAACTCCACAACCATCTTTAAGGCCCCTTCCCAGTCTCTATATTGCACCCTTACCTATTATATACCTATATATATATTATATATATATATATTATATTATATACCTATAATATAATATTATATACCTTACCTAGAATATACCTATTCTCAAAGGCAACCAAATTCTAATTTTTATCCCCAAGTTATTTTTGCCTGTTCTTAAATTTCATGTTAGCTAGATCATAGTGTATGAGCTATATTTGGTCTAGGTGGGAACTAGATAGGTGAGGATACACTTAAATACAAACTTTATGTTAATATTTGTACACTGTACTATTTGTATATTTTACCTTAATTTTTAAAACAGGGAGAAGAGAAAAAAATCAAAAATAACTCTTTTCTTAAGGTTTCCCCTAGACACTAGTTTCACTGGGTATCATATCAGTAGGGGGTACATTTTTCAAAAGTTTTACATTTAAATAAGTTTGCGGGTTGTGGGGTTAAATTGAGTTAAAACCACTTTGTCTGCAAATCTTCTGAGATTGTATTACATTAGTAAGTACTATGAATCTCCAATGGAACAAAAAATATCTAGAATTTCTCAAACTTTTTCTTGTGCAGTATCTCTCAAGACTCATATATTAAGACTTATCCAAGTCAGTTTGGAAAAACGTTGTAGCCTTCACATTGTGGGAGATGGATGATGTGAAACTGAACATGGTTCTTGAGGGAAATAACTCCCTCCAGTATATTTCATTTGAGGTCCCAGTGAGTGATTGTATCAGAAACCATGTGGCAGCAGGCAGTTAAGATTCAGGGATGGCATTCCAAGAGAGATCAGTCTTAGGGAGAGCATTTGAACTCAGACATATGGTTGGTATCTGAAAATATTTGGCTAGACATGGATTATACCTACAGAAGAGATATTAGGTGAGATATTCCCAGAGTTCAGAGGAAAAGGGACCAGGAAACTGACAAAGATGAGTGGTGGGATAGAATCAGCCTAGATAAAGTTGATGTCTAGAAAAAGTCTCCAGGCAGCAGTCTAGATCCAATGACTCCAACCTAATTTCTTTCCCAGTTCAGGTCTTCTGCTCAAAGTTGATTCAACAGTCAGATCTCAGAGCTCCTTAAAATGTCTCTCTATGTCCACCACAGATATCAGATTTGGCAGGGTTCTAAACCAAGTAAGAAGAGAAGCTTGAGTTCAAAATACAGCATCTGCTTTCTGAACTAGTACAAATTTTACACAAACACTGGCTCTAAAACAGAACTCTTCTGCCAAACTAACTATTAATATAGAAAGAGGGGTGCTGAGAGATGGGGAACAATATTAGTTAGGTTTGTTTATATTTTGTTCTCAGAAAAGACAAAAAGATGTTCACTTGAATTAAGAATTCTATATGCCCACAACTACTGTGTTAATAACAGTTATACCAATAGCTAAATGCTTTGTTTTTATTATTAGTAGATATATCAAGATTTTCATGTGGAATACAGCAAGGTAGACTGACATATAAAGTTAAATATTAAGAAAAGGGAAAAAGGAAACTAATAAGAAAAAAAGCATCGAAGTGAAAAAACTTTTGTTGAAAATACTTAAACAAGATTTTTGTTATACTGCAGAGACAACCAATAAAGGTTTTGTTTCTTCCATCTGACTAATCTGGGAGCAGGAAAGAATGTCATTCATTTTAACCATCTTAAAAAAAATGATCTTATAATATTGCCATCTGTCGGCATATGACAGATACAGCATTCCAACAATGCAGATAACGAAGCAAAAATACAGAAAATTAAAAGGACAGATGTGAAAAACTTACACACTCATTTGGCTTAGCATTTCACATCTGTTCTCTCCAAAACCTCCTTAGTAACACAAATCTAATTCCTGGATTCAGTATCTTAAAATGTTATGTTATATAGCAAGCAACTTGCCTGACTTACTGAAGACCCATTCATTCTGACACATCATATGTTTCCTCATCAATATTGGGAGTCCTCCATCCAAAATTCAGTTTCTGCTATCAAGGGAGAATCCATGTAGGTATACAGATGTGTATATTATACTAAATTTATTTATCCATGCTTCTGAAAATATGTCTGATTGACATTTGAAGTCAACTGTAACAAGAAACACGAAAAGATTGTCATCCATATGTTGCATATACCATTATATGATCATTCACATTTTTGATTGGCAGACAGATGAGAAATAGTAAGAATGATAGCCAATTCCTTCATAATGCATAAATCTGTTCATTTAAACAATACATTTCCTTTCTATGCTCTTTACATTTTGGAACATGGGAACATACTTTCCTGTTCAAAAAATGCAGTTAAAATATAATGAAATAAATATCCAATTATTTCACATTCGCTGCACACTTCCTGGAGCTCAACACTTTATATGCAGCTTCATTATCAAGGCAACATTGTAAAAATCAATGTTTCCCAATACCAAGCCAACAGACCACTGAGCCATATCGCATTGTATAAGCCATATTGCATTGTGCATAATAGGATGATTGCATATATATTATGAAATCTTACCACAATAAGGTTAGTTACCATAGTCATCATCTCACATTTTTTTACTTTTTTTTTGTATGTGTGGGAAGAAAATATTTAAAATCTACTCTCTTAATGGAATAGAATTGAGAGTCTAGAAATAAGCCAGTTCATCTATGATAAAGGATGGAAGAATATACATTGGAATAAGAATAGTCTCTCCAATAAACACTGTTGGGAAAATCGGACAGATACATGCAAAAGAATGAAACTAGCTACTACCAAACCATACACATGTATCAACTCAAAATGAATAGGAGACTTGAATGTAAGAACTAAAATTATAAAACATATAGAATAAAACATAAACAAAACACTCCTTGACATACTTCTTTATTAGTTTGACACCAGCAAAAAGATTTTGCTTCTGAAACATTCCTTGCTTCTGAAAGAGACCACAATTGACAGAAAAAATTTCTCCCTAGTGAAAGGGAGAAAATATTTATATATTATATATCTCACAAGGGACTGATAGCAAAAATCTATGAAGAATTAATGACTTATTTAATAAAAGCAGAAAATGCAATCAAAGGATTGACAAAGGAATTAAATAGGTAATTCTTCGAAAAAAATATATATAGATGTCCAAAAAACAAATGAAAAATTTTTTCATCTTCACTAATCATCAGGGAAATACAAATCAAAATGACAGTAATATATTATGTCACACCATGAGAATGACTCATATCAAGATGACCAAAAACAAGTTGGTGAAGATGTGGACAGAAAGGAATCCTCTAACACTGTTGATGGGAGTATAGACTGTTCAAGTCGCTGTGGAAAGCAGTATGGATGTTTCTCAAAAGACTGGAAATGGTTCTTCCTTACAACCTAGAATTCCAACAATACAAGAACACTAGTAAAATGCCTATCTTGACAGCTATTTTTATGATGTGTTGGCACCAACTTGCTCTGCCTCAACATCTAATGTGAAAGCAACAGAAGTGAACTTTATAAAGAAATCCTGCTTTTCAGCTAAATGAAAGTTATATGATATCAAGAACAGCAAAACAAAAGGTTTTACAGTAGTTCATTTGCTGAAAAGTGGTGGGGAAATTTAACAATTATAGAAGACATAGTAGAAGAATGATGCTGATCACAAAAACCCTCCTATCTTTAGTTATTAGCACCATATTCACATGGCAAATAAGAAAATGACATCTCTAATACACTATCAAACATATAGTTAATTTTAAGAATACATAATCTTAGCAATATTTAACACATATAACTGGCTTCTAGAATATGGATCCAAAATTCCCCTGTTCCTTTTTAATGCGGTTAGCACACTAAGCTTAAGAAAAGTGTGACTTAAAAAAAAACTAGCTTTCCCATGTTCTGGCTCTTATTAGCTGTTTGTTTCCCAAGTCACCCCTCTGAACTTGATTCTTCACCTGTAATATAGAAATTATAACCAAAAAATCCAGAAGAATGTCAGGAAGGTGAAATGTTATCACATTTGTTCATATATGAACATGTGTTTATAAAGGGCATAGCACATAGCAGGCTCAGAGCAAGACATAGATGACAGATAATGTGAAGATAGATAGATAGATAGATAGATAGATAGATAGATAGATAGATAGATAGATAGATAGATAGATAGATAGATAGATAGATAGATAGATAGATAGATAGATAGATAGATAGATAGATAGATAGATTGATAGATAGCTAGATAGATAGAGAGAGAGAGAGTATTTTTATTACTTGTTGTTCATAATAAAGTTTCAAGTGAGACATTATTGCACCCATTTTCAGGTGAGGAAACTGACTTAGAAATCTCCAATATATATGACATACCAAAGCACTGAGAAAGTTATGATACAAGACCTGTTCTGAAAACTAATCTACCAGATCAAACTGCTCCTAGGAAGAAGGTGAGGAATTATCATTCTCTTTAACTAAAGATACACCTATCTCACAATAGATCAGAATCACCAGATAAAACTTCCTCTTCCTTGTTACTAGACCCCTGACCAGCATTTCTGATTGCAGGGCTACAAAGTCACCAGAACAAACAAAATGCAAGTGATAATTTTAGTAACTGCACTTCCCAGGAAAAAACAGGAGTATCTCTTTCTAATGAGAAAAGTGTTACACTACTCCATGAAGCCTTAGTTTCCTAAGCCATGAGCAGGAAGGTATCAATGTCTCATTTTAGTTCAATGGGGTGATCTACTGAAAGAGTTGAGGTAAACAAGCATGAATATTCAAAACATTTTGCTTAAACTGCCAGGGAATTTTTCTAGCTATCTATTACAATTAAGGATTTATTGTTTCCATCAGCAGCGTAAAAATAAATAGTTGAGGTTTGTTGCATTTTTTTTCTGGAGTAAATTCTTCTGTGCCTTGAAATGCCCTCAAAATCAACTGAAAAAGCAAAATGGATGGAGGAATTGGGTATGTAATAAATGTGGGAGCTTACATTTCAGACAATACATTGTCTTCTCTACACAACAGAGAAATAAAATTCTCCAGACTATCAAATGTGACAAGTCTGCTGTGATAGTCAATCCTTTTTATTTCTTGTCATTAAATGTGCTCTGCATCAGTATAATATGTAATAATTGGCCGTGAAATGATGCCTTTAGACTGACTGACTTTCAGTGAAGGGGAAATAATAAAGATTTGAGATATTACTGAGGAGGAGGAGGAAGAAGAGGAAGATGGAAAGTATTTTTGAAACACCTTTTGAAGCACTAAAGGCAGGCTATACAGGCGATGATAAACAGTGAGCGAGAACTCCATAACTGATTTTTTTAAATAGCATCCACAACATTACCATTTATCTTCATCCTGTTATTTTTGGCTTCTTAAGTAGCATGATTCACAATGTAAATTGGAGAACTATACCATAAACCCTGTTTTTTATTCCCTCTGGCATGGAGACACTGAGGTACACCAGAGTTTTAAGGTCCATGTAGTGGTCTGAATGGGCTCTTTCTCTCATCCACAGCATCACTTTCAACTTCCTAGAAGTTAAGTTATAGCTTTATGAAATATTTAAACTGTATTTACATAAGTCTATTTATTTGCTAGGTGCTGAGAAAGAGCTTTGAAAGATATAAGTGCCAAGGAGCTAATAATTTATTGAACTGGTCTCTATGGGAGTATGACAATAAGATAAATTATGGGATTCCTAGGGAGCATAGTCCTAAAGGGTCAAAAGGAAGATCCCTCTAAAGAAGTGCCATAGGTGACATCCGTTTGAAGAAGGGACCACAGATGGAAAAGGAACATCATGAACAAAGGCAAAGAGATGGTGGAGACATTTAAATAAGTGAAACAAGTGCCTGGCAGGAGAACAAGGAGAAAATGTGGAGGAATCATGATTTAAACTTAATATGATAAAATGTTCAGGCCTTAGAACTCTTATTAAGAAGCTTGGTCTTTGATCTAAAGGTGATGATCAATTATCAAAAGGTAATATGACTAAGAGTCATGTAAGTAAACTAATGATTTAGAAATACTCTGCAACTAAGAAAAGAGGATAATGTAGGGTAGAATAGGATAGGCTAAGGTAGGGTAAAATAGAATAGAATGGAAAGGAAAGGAAAGGAATGGAATGATGTGCAGTAGAGTTCAGTGGAGTGGAGCAAAGTGGAACGGAGTGGAACAGAATGGAACGTAATGGAACAGAATAGAAAAATAGAATGGACTATAGTAAAATGGGAGGAAGTGAAAATAAGGACCAACTGTAGTTATTAAATAGGTGCAAAATGTCTGAAATACAAAAATGGTCTGAATTAAAGCACTTAAATGGTACTTAGGAAATGGTACATAGGAGATGCTCAAACATAGATATAGATTATAATAGCACTAATAATAAAATGACAGCAAAAATATTGCTTGAGGTACATTTAGGATGAAAAAATACATCCTCCATAATTTTCTAACTAAAGTATGTGAAAGAGCCAGATAACTCAAGGATTACATGGGTTTTCTGAAGTGTGCAACTAAATGAATGGCTATAGAAGCTACTATGATGGAAATATGGATTAAGGAACAGATGGAAGGGTCGTAGAAGGAGTTGATTTAATTTGGGGAGCGTTTCAGCTTAAGGAGCAGTCAACATTTCTCAGCTGGTTTTCCCTATTCCTTCCTCAGTTTTCTGTTTAACTCACCAATTTAATCATCTAAACCATATAGTTAAATTGTGGGTGGCATGTGCACAGTGTTGTACAAACATCACTATTATTTAAATCCAATACATTTTATTACCCCAAAAATAATATGCACATCCATCATTAGACAGTACCCATTTCCTTCACTATAGTCCTTAGTAATATTAATCTGATTTTTGTATCCATTGGTTTTGTTCTGGATATTTCATAGAAATGAAATCACATATAACACGTGACCTTTTGTAACTGGTCTACATGAATGTTCATAGAAACATTCCTCATAATAGCTGGAGTGTAAACAACCCAAATGCCTGCAAACGGATGCATGGATGGATACATTACAGTATGTATAGACAATGGAATATTAGTAAGTCATCAAAAGGAATGAAATATTCACACATATTACAACATGACAAACCTAGAAAAGATTATGGTAAGTGAAAGAAACCAGACATAAAACATCACTTATGATATAGCTTAATTTTTTAAAACTCTCAAAAATAGTAAATACGTAGATACAGAAAGCAGTTTTCCGTTTGTTTGCCAGAGACTGTGAGGAGGGAAAGGAAAGGGACTATTTGGTAATAATAGGGTTTTCCTTTGGAATGATGAGAAAATTTTGGAACTGGATAATGGTAACAATATTGTAAGTGTACTGAATCACTAAATTGTGTGCTTTAAGTGGTATATCTGTGCTGTATAAAATGTGCTCTACATTAGTATAATATGAACAACCTAAAATGAAGTATTGATACATCTACTCTCTTTGTGATAGTTATTTTACCTTTCTAACTCAATCTTCATCTGTAAAAATGGGGATAATAATAGTATAGCTGGTTCTGAAATCATTTAATTAGTTCGAAATTATTTCATTATAACGCTGATGAGAAAAAATTCTGGCCAACATTGAACCAAAATGACATTATTTGAGAACCTGCTTCTATTGTATGCCATTTTGCTAAAAGTCACTGTTTCCAAGAACCTGTTTAGATTGAGGACATTCAGTAAGGATTTACCGAGGGCCCAGCTACAGGTGGCACATAAATTCCAAGGTTAGTATTTGGAAAAGGAAAGGGAAAGTAATTGAATGCAGACCTGGTTTATCAGGAGGTAGGAGCCCCAGAGACACATTTCTGCTTTCATGAATATCTGGGGAAAGGAACTTATATCAAATTTTGGGAAGTGAAACTCAGTGGAATAAGATTTGAATTTTACTGGTAGTGTGCTAGGGACACAGGAATGAGGGTTTGGCTGGAGGTTGTTGGTTGAAGTGGTCAAAGAGACAGAGGAATGGAGAGTTGGCTGAAGGCCAGTAGAGGAGGGAAGCTCTTGTCCCAAGAAGAGCTAGGGGTCAGAGGCTCCCTGTGGTAGGTGCCTCATGGCAAGTACTGGTCGCAGTTTCTTAGGCTTTCTGTTATCTAGAGTGGCATGTTGGCTTGGGAAGAACAAGTTTCTCCTGATGCTGTAACAAAGAGGGTCAGAGTTATCTAATTTGACTGGTCATGATGGAAAACAAAAATTGTGGAATCTTGGTTGATAAGTTATGAGCAGAAAGAATACAGTTAGTTTCTAAGTGGCTTTCAGTTTTTGGTGACTGGATTCATCTGTATCTCTGTAGGGAGTTAGTGTGATGACGATTATGTGAAAGAATATATGTAAAGTGTTACATATAGTGTTGTCACTAAAATGTGCTCAGTAATATTAATTATCCTTAAAAATAATAATAATTGTGAATGTTACTATGTGACCACAGTCCATTTTCAGAATGGTCATACCTAGAATGAGCCAACAGATCAATTTCAGATACTTTTAAAATGCTTTCCTCCCTGCTCTGAAACTCAGAGATAGGAGCATAAGAACTCTCCACAGTGATATTGAAAAAGTCAGGAAATACTTGGTTGGAACAAAGTCAATATAACAACAGAAACCAGAATAAGTGACTGAGACAAGGTCCAGTCCTCTAGAGTGCCTGATTCTAGCTACCAGGTCATAGTCACACAATCTAATGAATTCCCTATTTTGGCCTAAGCAAGTTCAAGTGTTATTTCTGCTTAATGGTAATTTGCAACCAGAGTGCTGAGCAATAGAAGTGCTGACTAGTGGTACCATGGGCATTAAAGTCCAGATATTCAGCAGGAAGCTGGTTGGACACAGGTTTAAAAATAGAATCTGTGATAAAAAGTTGTGTCTAGGAGTCACTCACCTATAAAGGATAACTAAATTCATCATCTAGATAGAAGTTATAGAATGAGAATATAAATGATGTAAAACCAAACTTTAAGGAACATAAACACTTAGGAGACTGAGGAAAATGAATGAGGAGGAGATGATAAAGTGAGCAAGAAAGGAAGGAGAAAAACCAGAAGAGTTTAGCACCACAGAAACCAGGAGAAGGAAATATTTGAAAGGAACTGCTCAATAGTTAAATATTGTCAAGTAGTCCATCATGACAAGATCAAAAACTGTCCTCTAGAGTTACCAAAACCCAGTCACTTGATTAGATTTGGTTAATAGTTAAACTGTGGGAAGAAAGAATGCAGTTTCATAAATACAAAGTCAATGCTCAACTAATCAGTAGGAAAGAGAAGAAGATAGAAGGGGGAGAAAGTGAGGATAAAAGTGAAACCACATGGTTTTAGTGTTATTCTGATTCTCACATTGAACTGTTTGACTGCATTGAGTTTGTCTCCTTACTCATAAAAACCACAAAAGACAGTATGCAATTGTGAGCTATAAGCACACACAGTCTCTGCAGTGGTCTTGCTAAGATTTTGCTTGGACAGACCAGGTCAACCCAGCCAAGCACTTCTCAGGAATTCCTAAAATCCTGTGCACTTAAGTCCAGCGAGGCTTCTTTTAAAAAATAAATAAAGGGTGACAAGGACTTAAGATAAGCGATCAGTTCTGGAAACTTAAATTATCCTGTTTTGTGAATTCCCTAATCCCCAAGGAGTAAACTGTAATAGGAAATACAGGGTATGAGTTACCCAAGTGACCCCTTTGGGACCACGTGACTCCCATCCCGTTGCTGAGACCTTCAGGAACAGGCAGCTATCAGCTCCATTCCAACCCAGGAACTGCCCTTAGTCAGAAAGAATCCTGAAATGGAGGTCGCCCTCTCTAGGACAGGCTGTGTCCAGTGACTGGCCCATGCAGTATTAAGGCCAAAGGTCTGTCCTCTGCCAATAGGACAGTTCAGGAATCTGGACAAGAATATAGGCCAAGACTGCACTGCAGTTTCTTACCCAAACCCAGATCCATGGGCTCCATCCTGAAGGGCCCCCAGGAAGTTTCCCACACACAGAACTCCACACAGAACCTATCACCTAAGACACCCCCACTAAGTGGTTAATCTTTGAAAACTTAAGCATGGATGAGAAGGAAATACTGACAAGACATTAGAAGTGATTTAAATTCTGTTCAGTCCCCAGACATTTAGGAACAGTAAAGAAAATATCTATCTGGTATTTTTCAAGGGCACCTAGACCATGCACTGGAGACTTATAACTGGAAAAAAATAGCAGGGGTTCAAAGTTAAAGCCAAGAACTCTTTGCAGAACCTAACACAAAATATGTATGGGTGAAGGTGGTCAGAGGCACAAACTTCTGGTTGAAAAATCAATGCTAGAGATATAACGTGGTGACATTTTGGTGACTATAGAGGACAATACTGTATTATTTATACTGAAAGTTGCTAAGAGAGTGAATCTTAAAAGTTGTCATCACTGAAAAAATTGTATCTATGTGTGTACAACATGCTAACTAGGTTTATTGGAATGATCATTTCACATATATACAAATATTGAATCACTGTGTTGTACACCTGAGATTAATACAGTCTATCTCAATTACATCTAAACAAAATACATACAGCCGGAAACGCTGGCACTTGCCTTTAATCTCAGCCTATGGAGCTACCCCAAGACTAGGAGTTGCTTGAGTCCGCGGGTTTGAGACCCGCCCGAGGCAACATAGCGAGACATCGTCCCAAACAATAGCTATGCATGGTGGCACATGCCTGTAATCCCCGCTACCTGGGAAGCTGAGACGGGATTGTTTCAGTCCGTGGTACGGCGGCCAACGTGAACCTACAGTTCCCCGGGCAAAATAGTAAGACCTAGTCTCACAAAAAGAACAAAATACAGACAGACAGACAGACAGACATAAAATAAGGTCTGTGACGTGCAAGAGAGAATTTACCTCTATAAGGCTCCAGTTGGAGTCATATATCGCCAGCTAGAGAGTCATTGATGGCAACAGTCACTATCATTTTACCTCCAATAGTTTAAGGAGAGTTCCCTGAGGGGCTGCCAGTGAGAACGAGGAAAGCTGGTGGAGCTGAGCTTCTGGCCCATGGCTGACTTCTGTGTCCACCCATGGACACTCATACCTAGGCCTGTCTCCTGGACACCTGTGCACAGAGCCATTCTTGATGGAAGAGTGACAATGTGTAGCCATAATTACATGAACTGAATTTGAACTGCATAAAGTCATTTGAGGAAAAACAGCAATCCTAAATAGTTGAAAAATAGCTTACTTTTTTACTTCAGTTTCTGAGGGAAAAAAATAATCATTTTATCCATCACCTCATATCTAATTTAGATGTCTACCTCTGAAACTCAGCCCTTTCCAGATCTCTCTTTCTCCTTCGACCTTTATATGTCTTTTTGTTGCTTGTCAGTTCACAAATCCCTCAAATATACTCCTGCACACTTTCTAGTTTCTCCAGTGTGCATGTAGATGCTTGGGGGTGGGGGGGTGCTTTGCTTATCACTCACAAAGCACAAGACTTAGGGTACATTGAAAGACTACTTTAGTTCAAAATTACATTCCCCTTTTACTTTTTAGTAATAAAATATAGCTTTTATGAAATGATGTATATTTTAAAGCATACTTAGCTTAGTGTTTGTAACCTTATCACCCCTAAAAATTTCTTCAAGTTTTAGAAATCCAAATTAAAATTCATGGAATTATATTAAGACAATAGAGAAAGAACACAAAGCAGGAAGGTTGCATTCAGGACTCATCAGTCTATCAAACATAGGTTGCTATCACTGTGAGACGAATAATTTGCCCTAAAAATACAAGAGCAGTCTAAGTGCCCAATGACAGAAATGGATTTTTTCTTTTTAAAGAAAGTGTAGCATACACTTGAGAGAATACTACACAGCAGTTAAAAATGAAATAGTGGCTTTTAGAATTCTGTCTTAAGGTGATTACATTAAATGCAAAGTCAGAAAGTAAAAGATAATGTATGATTTTACTCACCTATAGCATAGGTTATTATAAGTTATTATATACAACAAGAATAAGTCTAGCCTTAGTGAAAGATTTTAACTTTACCAAAGGAAAGGCTGTGAGGGGGAAAGAATGGAGAGAGAGGGTATTTATGTGACCCCCAAATTTAAATTTAAGTTTAAAAAATGAGAAAAGCAAGAGTCAGGGAACTCAGGTCTGTATATTTGCATATAGGATCATACTTTGTCAGAGTGCTTATCACTTCAAATCACTGGTGATGAGAGCGAGGTTGGAAATGCCTTAGAAATTCATTCAAGACCACTCGGCAGAGGGAAGGCTTTCCTGGAGTTGGTGAAAGCTGTCCCTTGGCAGTGCAATCAAAAGAGGGGTCCCTGATTTAGCAGTTGGTTCTAGAAACAATGGAATTAATCATTAGATTCTAGGACAGAGCACGTAATACTATGCCAAAAAGGAAGAAAGGGGAAGAGCTGCCCTGTACAACCTTTAAGGGCAGACGTTTTTCTGAGATGGAAATCAGTTGAAGAATCTTGGATATGGAGTGAAGTAAATAAAAGAGTAGCATTCTTAACTAATTAAATCACTGACCCCCCCATACATTTGCACACATTCATACCAACAGTCATACGGAAATTTAATTCCCTGTCCACCCAGTGCTTCTGTTGTATTCTCAACCTCAGAACTTTGCCTCAAGTTATCGATAGTTTTTTCTTTCTTTCTTTTTAACTGAGCTAACTGTACCACTGCATCCTGACAGTATAATTAACACTAGCCTAGGGAGAGGAATTGTTCTGCATTAAAAAATAAGTATTGTAGACATATCCTTTTAGATCTTCCTGCATGGCTGAGAAAGAATCAGTACACTGAGCAGAAAGTCAAGAGGAGTCAAAGAACAAAGGAAAAGAAACGCTAATGAATTCTCAGATGTGCTGGAAACCTGTTCGTCCTGGATTTGACACTAGATGTGGAGTTAAGTGATTTTTAATTTTTCTAAATTGTAATTTTAAATTGAATATAATCCAAGGATGCTGTCTGTCATTTTACAAAACCTCACTAGCACTTGCACAGGAGGGACATATTAGCTCCCACCAGAGGGTTCCCCTAGGAAACAATCTTCTAAGAGTTTGGGACAAAGGTGACCTTCCTTGAATTATGCATCTATCTTTTGGCATGTATTTCAAACTGAGCTGTTTATGTTTGTCAGGAGGGCAATGCTGCAAGGTCATATGGCTTTGGAGATAGAGAGGAAATTTGTTGGATCCAACATTTCTTTAAAATTCAGTCTAGATTACTACTATCCAAAACTAGTCGATGACTTAGTGAATGTAAACCCAGTCCCTACAGATCTTGATCCAGGACCAGTTGTGTCCATCACAGTTCTGAGATTTAAGAACCCCCTTAAGACAACTACCCCAGTCTTTATCTTAGAGATTGTCCTACAGGTTTATTAGTAATAAAATGATGCCCTTCACAAGTCAGCAGATTCTTAATTGTCTGAAACATTTTCCCACATATAATTGCCTCAGAAAGTAAGAAAGATTTAGGAAAGGATTTCCTGAACTAATACTCTGATATCTTTCTGATTTATATGTAAATCAGTCGAGCTGTAATCACAGAATGAGAGTATAGGAAAATGCTTGGTCAACTATTCAGAATTCTTTTAATGTGATCTGCTATTTTATTTCTACTTCTAAATATTACCACATTTTACTTTGACATTGAAACAAATAAAAAAATAAGCTAACTGGGAAAGAAAAGTCTAAATCATACCCTGTTACTAATATGTAGTGTTTTTTATAGACTAATCTGTAGTCTAACTTAAAGCTACTGCTCAAGAGTGCCACCAAATAGTTTTTATCTGTTCTTCTTTAAGACAAGAAATATTTGCACTGGAAATTATACATTTACATTCTATAACTAATGTGCTAGATTCCTTAGAAAATAATTTATCCTGTTAGCTATTGTAAGCCGTGTCTGTATATTAAAACCTCATTAGTCCAATCTGCCACTAATTTAGAGTTTAAGTTCATTTTCCCTATGCCAACATGAAATATACTCTTCTTTGAAAATAATGTAAAGGTATATTTTGTAGCATGCAGCTGAATTAATAAAATTTAAGCATGTAGTTTCTGGAAAGAGATTTTATTTGAAAGGCTTTCAAAAACCTACATTGCTGCCATCTGGTGGTCAAATGTGGTTCTTCACTATAAAATGAAAATTATAGGTAAAAAAGTATGATGTTTCAAATGTATTATCATAAATAAATGACAATATAAAATTTAAAAATTACCTATAAAATGCATATGTAGATTATTAATTTAATCAAGGAATTTGTTCACTTAAACATGTACTGTTTTGGATTATAAAGCAATGTCACTGTCTAATGAATAAAACCCCAAACAATGAGGTTTAATTTGCTACGTCAACTTCCTGTTATTTTGTTGGTATAGTATAGAAATTAAAAAGTATTAAGTTTAAGAACTAAAGCATATTGCAAGAGAGAGAGAAAGAGCGGATGAAATCAGGAAAGGGATGAACACAAGAGAACAAGATGGCGATTCATGGGTGACATGTGATGGGAGAACTTCAGAGTACACAATGATGTAAAATATATATTTAATCAATAAAAAATTAATTGTAAATAAAAAAATTTCTAATTTTGATGCTGCATGGCTTTAGGTTCAAGTCACACAAGGTACTGTTATTAATTAGCTAAGTGACTTTTGGAAAATAATCTACCTTCTCTATATACTCTCTACTTCGTTTCCTCTGAAAAATGGAATAATTACACTTACCTCTCAGATTAGTTGTGAGAAATAACTGTGGACATATAAAGAGTGTCTGACATGTAGTGGGTCTGTGGTTAATGGTGGCAATATTTAGTTTTTCCACCCTAACAACAGCACGTAAACTGTATAGTTGGTACTTGAACTCTAACTATGAATTTTCAGTTATCTAAAATGCAGTTAACCACTCACTTTTGACATGGGAGACATATAACCTTTTTTAAATTTATTTTTATTATTAATCATTTTATTTTGTGTTTATTGCATTCCCCCAGGGTTCTCCCTCTACCCTATCACCAGTAAAACTTCATCTGATCTTGTGCTCCTCCCTTCCTGGCTTTCTCACTCCCTCTTGCCCCTCTCTAGCTGCCTGCATCAGCTCTGCTGTCAGTTTATTTTCACTTTTTCCTGGCCTTTTGTTTGTGAGTCCTATAGTCTATCTATAGGTGAGATCATTTGGTTTCTGTCTTTTTCTTACTGACTTATTTCTGCTAATATGATTCCCTCTAGGTTCATCTAAGTTAATACAAATGCTTCATGCTTGTCGGTTTTGATTGCAGAATAATATTCCATTGTGTAAATACACCACATCTTTTTCAACCATGCATCAGTTTGGGGGCATTTGGATTGTTTCCATAGCTTACCTATTGTAAATAGAGCTGCAATAAATATTGGAGTACAGATGTCCTTTTGAATTAGTGTTTTTGTATCCTTTGGGTAGATTCCCAGTAGTCGTGGAATTGATGGAGCTAATGGTAGTTCCGTTTTCAGTAGTTTGAAGCAGCCTTTCATAGTGGCTGGACCAGTTTGCAATTCCACCAGCTATGTAAGGCCATGTAAAGTTTCAAGAAGAGTTTCTTCATAACTACTCTTCCTACTAGCAGTTTTCGTTCAGAAATATAAAATATTTTTTGGTATTTTCCAAATAACCAGGAATATAAAGAATCTATACTCAAACCTGGGGAAAATAAGTAATACCAACTGAATTCAACCTACACCTTTCAAACTGCTTTCTTAAAGGGACAATTTTCTCAACCTAAACGTATTTTTCCCAGAGGCCCATTTAAGAGAGACATTTTGATTCTAATAATTCTCCACTGTCCTGGGCATTTTGAAATGAAGGTATATGTCTGGATGATCTTTATCTAACCATGCTGCACATTAGAAGAGGTAATTCGCCACCCAGGAGCTAAAATTAACTCATGAAAAATTGTTGCACGCACTCTGGTTTCCCAAAGAACTTTGCTCAGATAATTAGTTTTGAGTTGTGGTTTCTGTGTTAGAACCTTTTGTAGCAGGACAACAGTATAAAAAGTTGTATTTCATTGTTAAGGCACACACCAGTCACTACATAACTGTACTCAACCACCTAGTGAGTCTTAATTTTTCAAAGCTGCAATAGTATTCATTAAGTATCATCAAGTATCACATATATACTTGCAGGGATCACAGTATTAGGTGGGAAAAGATTGGTCAAAATTTTGTAAAAACAAAATTCCATTTGCAAGGAACAGAATGATTTTTTGGGAGGGCCCCGTAATAACAAGGGGAATACTGCAAAATCACACTGAGACAATGAATGTAGAAGAAGTCAACATCAGAGTAGTGCACTGACATGATTTTAATCTTTGAGCATCTCTAAGTCACAATTAGTGTACTACCCCAAAGTATACTTCTGTCTAAAATATAGCTGATCTCTAATCTACTTTGGCCCCATAAAATGTTTTAATAGCTAAATCACTTAAACAACCTTTTTATCGATCACCAATGACTATGCACACCAAACCTCTGAAACACTCCGGTGTAATTGTCTCGTTGTAGAGGCATATAAGAAAAAATTGGTTTATAAATTTCAACTGATAGCCTTGAAAACAAACTAGAGAAGGATTAATGTTTGATTCAGGTTTGTCATCATCAACCCCTCATTGCAAGAGTCTAGACAGGAAATAATAAAGATTAACAATCTTATCAGAATTATGAGGCAGCAAATTATTAGAAAAGATATCTTTGATTTATTATAGTCATCAGAGGAATTATTCCAGAGTTACAGAAAATGATATGAGTCAAATTGTAGAAGAGATGGTCAATTATTAATCACTGAAATGACAGGTATCGT
>PVHY01014344.1:0-38702 GCA_004024945.1 Uropsilus gracilis
TTGATCATCCTTATTGCTACCAGTGGTGCACAACACCTTAGGACCTCTCCTTTTACCACAGTGATGGGTGGGGGTGGGGTACACTGCAAGGACCCACCAGGGTGGGATTTGGCTTGGATGCTGACAGAGTGGCCTGGGGCTGCAGTCACAAAGTAAGACCAGAGACATGCCATGCACTAGTCTACCAAGTACCCTGGGAAGCTGTCACCTTTAAAAAGATTTCACCCTTTAACAGCATCCCTAGAGACCAAGAATTACCAGCTTCTATAATTAGAGTGATTTCCAACAGATGGTTTTGCCTGTGGAATCGCTTGAAAATGTCTTATTTATTCGCCCTCCAGGACAAGAAGGATAACTTGTCTCTTCTTCCGTAGATTTTTAGAGATTGAATTTATTATCCTATTAGGGAAACAGGTCACATTCACATCTACCTAGAGACAAATTTAAAGAGCACACACACATATACTCACACACACACATGCACATGCATCAACACCTACAACACACAAATACATATTTGACTTTCCAGATGTAGATTTGGTCATGCATTAATTTCTTGGTATTGTGCTTCCTTGAACATAGACAAAAACTTGCTAAGATTGTTTATTTTACTTTTTCTATTCAGTACCTTCAAATATGATATAATTGCATTTCATTGTGCTTTTAGCCATAACTATGAAATAAATACCGCCTGACCTGAAAAATGCAGCATTTCTGTTTCCAAAGAACTTATAGGAAAAGCTGAAACTCTTTGAAAGTTGAAACCAAATATAGAAGAAACAAACCACAGTTCTTCATTAAAAAGACTAACTGCTGCGTTAGCTAAGTTACTGCAGCTGTGGTTTCCAAGGTGTTATTTATTCTGGACACTAGAGGGCACTGGCGATTTACTCATCTCTTCACACTTCCAGGGCTTTTAAAAATTCAGTGTGTTGCCAGCAACTTTTCAACTTTCAATGGGCAGGAATGGAGTGGAAAATAACTGTTCAAAAGTCTGTGTTTTGAGAGAGGTTAAAATATTCTCTGCAGAACTGATCAGAAGAAAGAGGAAAAATGGCTAATCTCTCTGCCAGAAGATGTCTTGGATTCAATCTTCATCACTTGTTAAAATGAATGCCTGATACGAAGTTTGTAAGATAGGACATGGCTGGTTTCAGTCCTACGTTCGAACACATCACTTTCTTTTTTAGCTTTTATTTTTGCCTTTATATGATGAAGAGAATTTGCAAATAGATGGAGGACATTCTGGGCCACTAGCGCTGATTACATAGGATATGTTCATTTGGGCATAATGAGATTAGACAAGAAGGATACCAGACAAGTCCAGTGACAGTGCCAGATACCTTCACAAATAGAGTTTAAAACAAAACAGCAGAAATTCTAGTTATCTGTATGATCCATGCTCTCAATGCTTGAAGGCACAGTGAAAAAATAAATAGCAAAAACAAGAGAAGAAAATTTAAAGAGATAACTATATTTGATATGAAGCATTAAAGTAAAGAAAGCTACCAATTAAAAGCATTGGCAACAGATCAATTAGATGTGACCAAGATAATCAAAGAAACAGCTAGCAGGGGCCACTGTACAATCTACTGAGTCTGCAATTATTTTTCCATCATGGGTTATTTGGAAAAAATTCCTATTCCCCTGAATCTTAAGTGTTTAGAGAAGTAGGGGGAGGGGAAGTCTATTTTCCTTTCAGAATTCTCTCTTTCCTAAATATGTTCTTTTTTTACCGATGCATAGAGGGAAGAGAGAGAGAAAGGGGTGATTGTTCTCAGCATACTTTGGGAAGCACGTTCTCATAGCGATGGGGTTAATGGTTTTCCTGTTTCTGTGTGGCCCTTGAAGAGATGTGTCACTGCAGCCCTGGAAGATTGCCTGTTCCCCACCCCTTTGTGCCATGTGTCACTGCTAAGGGCAAGCCATCTGCAACTGGAGGGTCCTCCTGGACACAGTACATTGCCAGCTGAGGCAATATATAATGGTGAAGTTGATTGGACACTGAAGTTGCTTAGTTCCATTAGGAAGAGTGGTTGGCCAGGAGAATAACCACCAACCCAGCTCCACCTCTGGATTAGTCACTTCCCAGCTCAGACATTACCTTCTGACTCAAATAAATGAGCTTATTCTATTCCCAATAAGCCACCTTTGACCTAGAAATCTACTTCTTTTGCTAACTGGTATCTAGTACTCATCTAGTTGACCTCATTACTTGCTAATTTCCATCATCTTCTGGTGGGGGTGACATTTCTGATAATGATCTTTAAATACTCAGATCTAGTTTGCAGAGAAGCATGATGGAACCTACTCTACATGATATTATTTGTGGGAAAATTTACCTTTCTCCTTGTTGCAACTTGTTTTATAAAGAAATGCTTGATATAGAGCCAATATTCAGAAAATATAGAAGGAGTTGAATTTGAAATATAAAATTGCTTTTTTTGTAGATCACTTTTTGGGGGAGGGGGTGGGATTTGAAATGCATAGGCACGCAAATCTATTAGAACCTTAGAGAAAATGTCACTGAGTATACAAGACCCAGGTAGGTAGACCTAGTAAGATAGTTACCTGTTTCAACATGTAACATTTTACAATTCTTGTGTAGTTTATACTTTTCTTTTTTGAATTAGAAAGCCCTAATTAATAACTGTTTT
Organism: Uropsilus gracilis; assembly: GCA_004024945.1. Lineage (NCBI taxonomy): Eukaryota > Metazoa > Chordata > Mammalia > Eulipotyphla > Talpidae > Uropsilus > Uropsilus gracilis. The sequence continues at coordinate 2,658 of PVHY01014344.1, forward strand.
ACATGTTTTTGCGTATTGTACAATTTTATATTCAAATATAAAAGATACACAAACACATTAACTAGCTCTTGTTGACAAAATAAATTGCACATATGAATTATATATATGACATGAGTCAATTTTTCATGTTTCTGGACAAAAATTATAAAATTTTGAGTCTTTTTTTGTTTCTAAAATGACTGAGCTTGGTTTGTTATATACAAAGTAAAATGGAATCTAATGGGACATATCAATTGTAGACGTCTTTCTTAAAATTTGTTCTTCAAACACCATTAACTCAACTTTACCTATGCTTGTGTCCATTGTGACTATAATATATACATATTTTTAAATGTTTACAATTCAGAATTTAAAATACTTTATTTTTTCTTTAAAAATTTCTCCACTATTTTATTTAAAGCCAAAATTCTTTATTGAGAGAATTTTTCCTCTTGGTATAACTAGCTTAGGAGTTGGGGACATTTTCACTTTTAAGTGTTCTCTGTTTACTATCAAAGACTGGCAGGGTACACTTGGGATATAACCTCTTTGATGAAGGCTGTTCACCGCTCATATCCCATGTACTTCAGGACCAAAATGTGTTCAGGACTCATTTTAGTACCTGGGGAGTAAAACAGTTCAATAGATTAGAATTATCCTTGAGTGTTTCCAAGCACTATTTTAAGTTGACTATTCTCTTATAACAATACAAAAGAAGACAAATACAAACTCTTCTCCTCCAACTTAGAATATTGATACCATTACTTCCTCGCATGCTTTCTTCAAGGTCATCCATTAATATGCTGGTGTCTGATTTTTAACATGCCTCTCCATTTCAAGTCCTGTTATGAAGCTGTTGACTTAAAATTTTGCTTGACCTCTATTTCTTGATTCTCTTATACACAGTGACTTCTTTTACCCTTGTGTTTTGGCTTTTCCAATTCAGGAAGCTTGGGATATATCATCACCTTGAAATAACTGATTCATACATCCACTTTTGAACTTGACCTCCTCTCTTTGCAGTTATTCAAATACCAGCAAATCCATTCCATCCTTTCTTTCACCTCCTCCTAAAATTTTCAGCTATTTCTCTACTTACAAACTTCCTCCTATTTTGATTTTCATTCCAAGTCAGTTTTACTTCTATAATTCATTAGTTAAGGTACTTTTATTAGTATTCTAAATTTCTTTCTGATGTTGAAGATCATCTTTAATTTGTTCTGTCTGTTCTTTTGGTCTGCAAGACTCCCATCCCTTCCACTATCTTTCTTTGACACATTATTAGTCTAGAAAACATATCCTCACCTTCCATCTGTGATGCATCTAGGAAGCCTTTCTGAATCCCCTGTGCTGTAGAAATGATTAGCTTCAGTGTGTGCAGTTCTCCATACATTTTTTTACTTCACCTTGCCCACTGCTGTATGTTCATTGCTTATCTTTTCTGTGTCGTCTCTAAGTACCCATAACTGAAGGAGCTGTAAAACCTGGCATGCAGCACTGTATATATCTTTTTCATAGTAGATACAGAAGAAATATTTGTTGAATGAGTGATATATGGCTATGGCTTTGGGCACCTAATAAAAATATTTTAATACTTCTTAGGAAAAATGTAATTGCTCTGACTTCCTCTTATTATCTTTACTGATACGATTATCTTTCAAATTTTCATAAAATCATATTTAATATTTACTGAGTATTTAATAAACTTCAGATATCATGACAAGTCCTATCTAAACAATATGTACAACCCTCCCAATAATTTCTTCAGAATAACCCATGTTTTCCCTAATTTTAGAGATGAAGGATAGGAAATATTAAGTAACCTGCCCAGTGTCAAGGAGTAATATGGAAAGCTTAAGGCAGGAACCAAAATCTGACTGTAAGTCCATAACTGTGTTAACAGAACCTCCTAGTTCTGTGCTAACAGAACTTAAAGTTTGATGAATAGAATGTTTAGAATTGGCTTTATCCATCTCTAACAAAGATGGACTAGCTAAATGTTGATATAATATTTGTATTTCTGTCCTGAACTTCCTTTGAAATCTTGACTGCTGGTATTTTATACTTACTGCTTCCTCCCATTCCACATTCTTATATTTAAGTTGTAAAGATGAATAAGACTCTGACCTAGATGAGATGGAGAAGATGAAAATATGCAAAGGAAACCAAGAAAGAACAGAGTAGGAGACAAATGGCAGAAAGAATGTGAGTCTTGGTTAAAGAACTAAAGTTAGCAAAATCTAAAGATTTATAAATGAAAGTGTTCCAGAATTATTCCTATAATAATGGCAATTCCACTGTTCGTATCCTGACTTGATTTATTTTGTGTTATTTTTCGATTGGACAGAAAAGAGCAGAAGCTCACCTAGCAGGCCAGAAATTGTACAAAATCAGCCTGTCCTGTCTACAATTCTTTCTACAAAGGTGATCATCATTGGTAAACGGTTAGTGAAGCAAGTGAAAATGAAAGGAACATGTAACTAAAATACAATTTCAGTTTTTGGTTACATTTTCCTCTTTTTCCATCATCTTAGTATCAAATATCTTAAAATCAAAATATCAAAATTTTAGTGTTTTCATAAAGGCCCATTAATGAAAAATCTACCATGTGCAGAATTTGGAGAAACACTGAAAATCAAAGATAAAAACTATTGGAGTACTTCATTATCCACATCAGTTTAATCTTCAATCAGAGCTAGACGTATAGCTTCTCATAACTTTTCAACATGTGTTCCTAGAAGGCTTCTTAGTGTAGCAGTAATATCAGTAATAAGCTCTGTGCTTTATTAGGTTTTTCAAATAACAAAGGGCAAAGGGTCTGTAGATTAAACTTTATGGCTCTGTAATGAAAACTCTGTGCCTGTGCATTTCATAGTGAGTGCTTTTCTGTGGTGACTGACTCATAACTAAAACTAGTGCTAATCCACATCCTCATCTACAACTGATGGTTAAGTGCTGATTCACAACCTGGGCAGGACTGTCCCCATTGTTGATGTTCACCCAGGAACCAATGAAACCATTTCTCCCAATTACATTTTATCTTAGGTACTGTGCATTTCTTTCATGATATACCCCTTGTTATTTACTATAATTAGCTAATGCTTATTCAAAACCAAATATATCTCTCATTTACTCACCATAATTGTATGGACAATATTAGTAAGAGTATTAGAGTAATTTAATATTAGAAGTTCTATGATAAGGCATATATTTGTTACTCCCTGCTCTGAAATAGAATGAAGCACTGGTTTTTAAAAATGAACAATCTTCTAATGCAATTACCTCCAAAGATAAAATAAAGTCTTGCTTGATGTTGCTTAGTACCTCAGAGCTGTATATATGTTTACTTATTTACATCCAGTTTAAAGATGTTAACATCATGTGCTGCTATCTCGGGTTATTGTTTTTGTTTTGCTGTGATATCTCTATCCAGATGACACTGTGTTAAAGTGCAAATGCAGACCCATGGACTCTGGAACTGGTCAGACTGAAGATCACAGATCTGCTCTGACACATCTGAGAAAATTTGCACAGGCTTTTTGGTTCAGATGGTAGGTATAGCAGAATATCTACCACCACACTGCTTTCACTAAAATAGATAAGAATAGAGATCACCAAATAAACACACACATATAAACACACGTATACAAACTATTGAAGAAATATTGAAGACTTCAGCTCCTCTATTTGCCTTCAAAACTTCCTGATTGCTGTCTACAGCATGTGCTGTCTACCATTAATATATTTGTGTCCACCCATCAGGATATTGGTCTGTCTAGTTTTCTGTCTGTCCATCTTTTCTTGCTGCTGTCCTATCTAACCACCCACTAGTATAGTTAGACAACTCAGATTCTTTTGTTCCCACCGTTTAGATCTCTTATCCACTTATCTCTATTTTTATCTGGAGATATACTCATCAATTTCCATTTTAATGATATATTTACTGTATGACACACAAAAATCTTAGCTTTGTTTCTACTTTAAAATCATTTAATCACAGATTATAAAAATAAGGTGAACTATTATTGTGGCATAATAGGTAATGTAGATAATAAATAGATTTGTGTCAAGAATTTTCAACCTCTCTTTAAATATTCTTCCTTAAAGTTTTTCTGGTTTTATGCAACTTAACCAAACTCCACAAATTCACATTTCACCAATCCTAATTCAGTTAGCAGAAGTCATATACCTACTACTTGGTTGAAACACTCACCAGAGTGATTTTTGGCATTAATTAAACTAAGTGTGGCTTATGTGATGAAATTTATGCTATTGATTTTAGACAACCAAAACCTACTTGATTCCTACATTGGCCACTATAGGCAGCGACTTTGGGAGTTTTCTTTGTTCTCATCTAAAATTTTTAATGGTTGTTTCTAGATTTTCTTTTTGATAGAATTAATTTTTCTGGTAAGTTTTCAGAGAATGGTATAAAAGCTGCTATCTATTCATTCTTTTGATTTTTTCTTTAAGATACTAAAACTTACAATAAATTTCTTTCCCATTTATTTTCTCAATTTCCTTTATACTACACTTAAACTCCTGAAAAGGAAAAATCATTTTTAATGCTAACATTTCAATGTCTTTAGCATATAAGAGGTATTCTATTATGATTTGATCACTCAATGAGTGAATCCGATGGCTCCCCAAACAATTCTTCTAAATAACATGTACATGGATGTATACAGAAGGAATTTGGCAGTCAACAGTGGAAAATGATTGTATAGCGTATGTTGATAGGCATTGAAAAAATTATTTGCATATTTTTAATAGCATGAGGAAAACCTTAAAATAAAATAATAACTAAAAAATCAACAGGCTAAACTATAAATTTAATGTAAAATAATTTATTTCTTTATTTATTTAGTTTTAGAGAATAGGTCTTGCTATGTTGCCCGGGGTAGTCCTGAACCCACGGACTCAAGTGATTCGTGGCCTCAGTCTCCCAGGTAGCTGGGGATTACAGGCATGTACCACCACACCTGGCTACATTTTTTGAGACTAGGTTTTGCTATGTTGCCCAGGGTAGTCTCAAGCCCGCAGACTAAAGTGGTTCCACCACCTCCCAAGTAACTGGGATTACAGGTGCATTCCACCATGCTTGGCTATAAAATTAATTTTATAAATCCAGAAAGCATTAACATGTTTATGAAAGATGTCCTCGTGTTTAGCTCTATGCATGCTCAAGTATAGTGAGCTGTGTTTCAGGATGCTCTGAGCCCTAAGCAACTCAATTAGTTTATGAAGGCATATAAAAGTTCACACATAACTAAAATTCTTGAAATAGAGCATGTCTAAGATTGCTTAATTCAGTGGTTCAGTGACATTAATAAGGACCCAATTTCTTGCTATTTTTCCACCTTGCCATCTCTAGCACATCAGTTTAGTTCCTTTGATGGTTGCAAAGGGTTGTCATAATTCCTGGATTACAGAAGATATAACAGCTCCAGCAGAAGCGTTTTTTCTGTGTGTCACCTTTAAATAGTACAGAGAGTCTCCAGGAGTCTCCTGCCAGGTCTTATTTCTCATTGTGCACACCTGAATGAGACACCCACTTCAGAATTGATTATTGGAAACAGATGAAAATGTCATGCCTGGCTGAGTCCACTGAGTCATTAGAAGGATGTAGATTTCTGAACAAAATCATTAGGATTTCTTCTGTTTTTTAAAAAGGCAAGGGACAACAAACAGCCTGTTCAGCAGCTAGCCCACATTCCAGGAGAATGGAAGCAATATTATTGAGAATTACTCCTCCTATATTTGATTCTATTGGCAGAGGAAATCACATAATTATCATTTTTTTTAGTTCACTGGATTTTTGGTTGATTTGTCATAAAATTTTTCATGTTTTAAAATATAACAAAGCAGCCTTGGAAATGTACTGGGTCACTTTTTAATTCCAAAAGAAAATGCTTAATTTCACATCTAAGTGACTTTATTTCCTTCATCTTGTCATTCACTAATGTAAGTTTTTAATATTTTTTCTATCTTTGAGTGGCATTTTAATCAACTCCTTTTTAATTGCTATGTGCTTACTATCTCTCAAAAGCAAAAAAAAAAAGCTCAATAGAATATTATTGATTTTTTTATTATATAGGATTCAAAATATGTGAATTTCTTAAGAAGACAATCACACATAGATGAAAATAGTAATGATTAAGACTATAGATCACCAACTATAAAATAAAGTGGAACATATGTATTTTAAATAGAATGCATGTGTCTAGCATGTAAGCTATTCTACCCTCATCTTGAAGCAAAAACACTAAGAAGTTATTTTTTACTTTCCTATATCTAAAAGAACTATCTCAGTTATTTCTAATATTCATTCAGTACTAAGGACAAGGCCTTCTAAGTGTATTTGTATCTTAAAAATGAAATATTAGTGATGAAGTAATGAAAACCTAGGATTTACTGAGCATATACTAAATTTTAAACACTAAATGTTTTCAGATACTTAACATTTTCTAATTTGTGATCTTACTTAAAAACTGACAGAAATTATTCTAGTAAGAACATTGATATTAGCAATCCAGGAGCACAGAAAATCCTTGAAGTAAGGTAATATGTGCAAAACACTTAGCATACAGTCTATCTAAAAAAATACATTCTATTATTACCAATACATGTTTGTCCACTTGTGCTATTAGTGTGAGCCAAAGTCTATTTTAGATCTGGGTTTGTTAAACAGTAAAGCCTTTCTAATTCCTATATTTCATGATTTAATTGTTCTCCATAATGGGTACCTCATCAACAATTATTTCCTCTTGTTTTAGCATTTAACTTATCAAGTAGACTCATAATGACTGCAGACTGATGTCAGAATAAGACATCTATGTAATAACTCTTCAGTGTTAGTGTGACAAGGCCTGCAAACCCTGCTGGCTGATTCAAGTACTGATACCAGCAGTTTTTTCGGTGATAATGGTATACACTCTTCTCTGTGGGGTTGGACTCTTCTTACACTTTGTAGTATCCAAGACTCTCTATGAATGCCAAGTAAATCTGATACATCTAAAGTCTTTAACTCACTGAATTATTTCTAATATTTTGACAAAATTATAGAAAATTGTTGGCAATTTATGCGAGCACTTTGTGTCATTTCTCTTCTGTTGAAGTGACTTTAATGGAAATGCACAAGGATTGTCTCATTGATTTTCTTGGACTCAGCACTGAGGTAATATTCTTTCTTTAGAAACAAAGCTTAATGATAATAATAATGAAAACCCCTATTCTAGTTTTTCTTTTTGTTGACTCTCTAAGATACTTCATCACACCATCAGTTAATATTTAGGAGGATTGTTTTAGATGGAAACCTGTGGTGTGAGTCTAAAAAAGAGGAAGTAGAATCCATGTTTTCAAAGAGATTGTAATGTATTGGTAAAGCAAGTCAGTCTAGCCAATATGCACATGCACCAATATTCATTGCCAACATCATAACCCAAACTTTTGAAATTGTGGGAATTCCAATACCATGTACACCATAGTAGAAGAGGGCCTAGACAGTATGGTTTCCCTACAAAGAGATTCTACCTGGAAAGCAATATTTATATATAAAAGGAGAACAAAATTAGAGTTTTGGAGGGACTGTTAAAGGAAATTAATTTCTATTGTGTCATAATTACCACTAACTTTTTGGTAAATCCTGGTAAGCTTGTACACCTTAGAGGGGATTGGTATTAAGGTAACAGGATAAGACAGTGTGGAGCAGTATGGTTTGGCTCACACCTCTCTCCCATTGCTTCTGTACAGCAAACAATCTATCTATGGGAAGTAGTTCTAGATATTGGTAACTAAAGTGTTTTGAGACTCAATTGGCAACTGGGAGCCAGAGATCAATTATATGGCATTGGGGTGCTGGACTGCAGGCTTGCAACAGAAAAGGACCCACCACTCTTTGCTTAAATGCTTTAACAGCATTTTTTCAATATGGCCAGCAGGTTTGCCAGATCATGACAACCTGACAGTGCTCTCTTAGTGTATATTTGCTTTAGTGCGCATTTGATGAATCAGAATCTCTGATGACAGCTAATGGAATACACACTAAAAGTAACCCCTTGAACTAGTTTTTATTCCCACTACAGTTTTGAGAAACACCAAGTTAGGGGTTAGTAACCCTTTATGGGGAGAGAAGAGATACTGTCCCTGGCAGGGTTGTAACCTGCCCAGGTGGCATGATGTATACACCTTTGTCTCTGGGTCAGATGCTCATGTCCTCAACAAGGTGACCATCTTTGATTTGGTTTCTAGAAGCTGTAAAAAATATTCCCCAGTATTGCCTCTAATTTTTGCACACAGTTTAATCTGTGCATGTGTCTGTTTTTCAGAAGCAATGTACAATTCTTTAAAGCATACCTACTTCATGGTACCCCTTCATCACATCTTTTGTTGCTGTACTAACAAGTATGCCAATTAATTTTTTTTTCTTAAACTAAAGACATATTAGTATGTGTGTGGGATGGTGCCTTCCAGCTTCTATTTGGCTTAGCTGAGTTGTTTAGTAATGAAAATTGCAGTAGGAATAGTTACTAGTTGTAATCTGAGACTTTAATGATACTATTCTGCCATCTGATATCAACTGGGACATAGGAATAATGGCCTTCAAGGAGCTGGAAATGAGTCTGTGACAGCACAAAATTATACATGACAGTCACCTGTGGCTATGCTGCTGTCATACTTGACCATCCATTTCTGACTTCTCAGGCTCATAGAATTTTAGAACTTTAATGGGACCTAAATTTTCATGAAGCACAGGAAAATACTGTCCCCAATTAATTGGTTCTAGATCATAACCATGCCAGTTATTGATTTTATTTTTTTTAAAAACTAATTGGTGCATTTAAGAATAATATTCTTCACAAACAGCAGTTTTATTGCAAAATGTAAGTTCAAATGCCTAGGAAGACAAGGAGTTAAAAATATGATCTTTCTGGTAAAAAGACAAATTGTTAATTGCTGCAAAAAAGTTAATCATCTGCATGTTTAGCCAAGAATTCAGTCCTAGGGATCTTGTTATTCCTAAATCAGTTTTGATGGCAGACCACCTTTTCATCAAAAAGTCTTAGCAGTGTAGTAAAGAGAATCAGCACATGCTAAATATCATTCTCAGAGGTCCAAGTTTATACCTAGCGAATCTCACCACCCCCTTATAAATCTTCAGTGTTAGTACCCGTTTTACTCCTTTGAATAAAGTGCACCTCAACTTCAAGCATACATTTGACTTCTTTGCAAATGTATATTATTATTATTTTCTTTTCCAAGAGTGTTTCTTCAAGTGTTTATTTTGTAAGCTTCTTCATTTCTGAGGTTTCCCTTTCCTTGTGGATCAGAATAAAAGCAATTCCTGTGGGGGTGTGGGAATGGAAGTATATTTAGTTACAGTCAGGTATCAAAGAGAACCTATAACACAGAACTGAGACATCACTCAGTTTCTGGTAGGTTGTCTGGAAGGAAATAAAAAAAACCCAAAAACTCACGTTTATTCACAACAATCCTAATCTTTGTGCAAGAGAAATTCACAATTTATTTTGAAAAAAAGTTTACTCTCATATTTAGATATATGTATACATATATCTGAAATATATATGTATGCACTCAAATATGTAAATATTTATGTGTGTATACACACACTCACAAGAAAGTATGTATGTGTATATACATATATTTTCAATTCTGACAGAGCATAGTATGTGGAATATAGAAGATAATATGTAAGGGACCTAAGTAGAAAAGCTTAATGTTTACCTGGAGAATATAAATATACTCAATTTTCATTACAATTTTTAGGGCAGTAAAACTGGTTTCAAACTGTCAGTATTCAGTTCTATTAATGGTATTGATAAGGATTGGGTCCAGTGAAGTCCATGAAATATTTCACTATTGGTTCTTTCTCCACCTTAGGGAACCAGTGCCTCCTTGATGCTTCTACATTTTATTAACAAAACCTCTCTTTACACATATATTTTATATCCATCATTGCACTGTGTAGTAGCAGGGGTGGCAGGAAACCGATGAGGTCAGTGTGGTGGGAAGGCTTTGGATGGGATCCTTGGGTACTCCAGCACAGTATGAGGAAGAGGAGCAGTGGGAGAACCAGGGGTAGAAAATGATTAAAATAAATGACATATAAATAATATAACAAATAAAAAATAAAATAAAGAGGACTGGTCACTTCAGAATATGTTGCAGCCAAAGTAATACTGTATTTGCTGTATGAATTGCTGAATTTGCAGGGGGTTCTGGGCAATGTTTTTAATTAGCCAACCCATGGGCCCCTTAATAGAAGAATATGTGTATATTAATATAGTAAATTTCAATGTGAATTTAAGGAAATGAAGAATAAGATTCAGTTGTCAAAATATGTTTCAAAACACACTTATGCTGACTAAAATATTAACAAGACCCAGCCTCAGACATAACTAGCATTGTTAAGTGCAATGTACATAAATAGCATTATGAGATATGTTTGGTAACTGTGATATAATATGAAGATATATATGATGTCTTTGTTGGGAAAGTTACAGGCTGATGTGACAGTGGTTGTTGCCAATATTGGTTATTGAAGAAATACTAAATTTTAATTAGATTTTGATGAAAATAAATGCTTTTGTTTATTCAAAATTCTCTCTTCAGTGAAGGTTTCAGGGACCATCAACTCTACTAAGAACTCAACACCAAAGCTGGGTGTTAGTACAGTTTAGACAGAAAAAGCAGTCAGTACATTCTACTTGAGGGACTCACCTCTGAGAGTGACTCACAATTCCAGAACATTCCAAGGAAACTTTATTTCTTACTCCCACTCCTTAATATTTGACAATTTGTTTCCTCTCATATAATGTTTTGCACTGTGTTAGATCAGAAGCAATGATCTGATTTCTACTTTATTGTTTTTAGAACTCTTGTAAACATTTTATTGTAAACTTTCCTTGTTGTTGAAATACACTATGTATATATTTTGCCTGTAGCAAGCCTGAAGGTTAGGACTACTTATCAGATGAAGTAAGGAAAAAAAATTAACATCTTCCTCTGTGATGATTAATACATTCTTCAGTTATTTAATTTTATATTCTGGAATTTATCTGTTGCCTCTATTCTAAAAATTACTTAAGTAATTTATGCTTCTATTAAAAACATAATTCATATATATCATGAAAAATGAAGCAAAGTATGAAAGTGATTATACTTTGAAAGGAAAAGAGGAAAAGTTTTTTTCACCAAGTCCTCAGTCCTACCAAATGACTAATGATTATTAATCATTTTTGTTTATTTTTCCAAAATGGATATATAACTTGCTTTGTATAAAATATTTGATCATAATATACTTTGACAAAAAGATAGAGTAATTGCATTTTTCATTATCGTTGTGCCTTGGAATTTGATTTATTTATCTTTTTTAGAGCAAATCATTCTGAAATATTTGACTGATTTTTCAATTGAGAAGATTTAATTATTGATTGGCCTACTTAAACATCTTCATCAAGAATGAAAAAAGTGAAAGTCAAAGAAGAGTTTTTTAAAGATTATATAAATTTAGAGATGTATCCTTCATCGAAAGGGGAAAGGTTAATAAGATAATGTGGAAGACAAGAGGTTAAATATCTGCAAGACAAAATTCAGCTGGGGGTAGGCTGCTGAGGGGAAGAAGCTGCTTTTCTGCTTCAGTCACTGCCCTGAAATTTTGCACACCAAAACATCAAAGGAGAAAGGTGAAGAGGTTGTCAGTGACTAGACAGGTCAAATTTTTATGCCTTATCAACCCCAATATAATACCTTCTGGATATCTTTGTGATTTCCTTTTCTTCTTTCTTGGCTCTTTTACTTACTTACATGTTGCAGTTGTTCTGCATCAGTGAGAATGTAGCTACAAAACACACACACACACACACACACACACGCACACTAACCTTTCTCCTCCTCACACTTAGTGATAACTCAGTTACCAGCGTCCTTCAGTTAACTGTGAAGGTCAGTGAACAGCCCTGACTGTTTCATTATCACTCAGCCTTTCTTTCATATGAAGCTCTAAGGTTATTTTAAGAAACAGGAAAAATATTTTCAAGAATATGTAGGTAATCATAGTAAGGCAGAAAGAATTTGAGAAATGTTAAAAGAGTAATATTATGTTCCAGTGCCTTTGGAATTTAAACCCCAAATCACAAGTAGGTGGAACTCAGACCAGCTGATCATCAGGGTTGTGGAAACATAGTTCTTTCTGAGAAAGTCACAGACACAGGACAACGTTTTGTGAATCCCACAAGCATCTCCAGGATTGACAGTGCTGGTAGACCTACCTGTCTCTGACGACCTTGACAGAATCTATTATGGGTTGTACATTTGTATGTTGTGACTTGTTTTAAACTGCTGTTGCAGTGGTATGGATTTACCCCCAAATTAGTTACGTTGGCTAAAAGTTAATATGCTATTTAGCCAATTATGTACATAGTTTAATATGCAAAGGTATGGTAAGGAGGAAAGAGAATAAGCTTTAAATATGTAGTATAAAATTATGAAAATGAGTTAGGAAGAGATTTAGGAAGGTTTTAGCCTTATCATAGCATTTGTGTCATACTCAGTGAAGAGTGAATGTTGCGTTATGCTGAGTGTTGAAAGGATGGCATCAAACAATGTGCTTTACTAGTGTGTCCTGTAAGTATTCAAAAATTCATCATTTTTGTTGATTCATTGACCTCATAACTAACATTACATTATACTCTCTGGAGTGAGGGTATTTTCCATGATAATTGCCTGCACCAATGCTGGTACTTCTTTAATGAAAATGTGAAGCTATAACAAATCCCCAAAAGCAATGATTTTTTTCTGTGATTACCAAAATTAAAGAAGGCAAAATGATCATGTTTGAGAATCATATCTGCTCTTGAGGAAGATGAGTGTTATCTTGTTAATGGGAGGAACTAGATTCTTAAGCACTGTGAACTATTCCTTCAAAACCCCTTCACTTTTCAATTAATGATTTTATTAAAAATATGCATGATCTCAATGAGTATGATGAATATATTTTTAAATTGGAGATTTTATGCTCTTTACATTTTATGAACAGAAAGTAATAACTCTCCAGTGCAGTTAGCTACTGTCTATAATATTCTGTGACTGATAGGGAAGTGTGGAGTAATGTAGACTAAGAACAATATAGTTTCTCTGTTCTCTCTCTCATCCTCCCTCCCTACTACTTTCCCTTCACCTTTTCCTCCCTCCCTCCTTTATTTTGTAAGGAGAGAGTAATAATAATCAAGAACAAAAGATGTATTAACAATGACTAGAAAGATGTAGAATGAAAATAATAAAATAATGGAATTTAGAATTCAATGTCAGTCTAGACTATTTTCTTGTTGTCTGACTTTGGGCAATTTACATAATATCTATTAACTTTACCATTGTTGTTTGTATGATGGTTATACCAGACTACTCTGTTTCATTGACTTGAGATTGCTTTGAGATTCAATAGTAGATATATTTTTAAGGCTCCCATAAACTGGAAATTACTAAATAAATATTAGTTTAAAATAATTTCCAGAGTTTCACTTATTTATTTTGTAAGAAAGACTCTTTCAAGTGAATATTATTGATGTTCAGATTCCTGTTTTATGAAGTAAACTATTATTTCCATTTCAGTTATTCTTGACCAACCTTGATCCACAAATATTACAAACAATAAGGCAATAGAGGTTGAGCACATTTATATAACTTGTGGTTATGTTACATGGTTATAATTGTTTCATTATTACTGTCAATTTCTTTCTGTACCTACTTTATAAATTAAACTTTATTGCTCATATATATAGTAAAAAGCATTAAATATGTTAATTTAAATATATATATGCTTAACTAGCACATATATACATTTATATATATTTGTATCTAATGTTTCAGGAATTTATTGGGTATCTTAGACTGTATCTTGTGGATAAGAGGGAGCTACTGCTTATGAGAACTGTGGTAGGAATGATCAGGCAGCTTTATTCTTTCAGAAGCAGAATGTTTTCATCTAAGTACCTAAATTAATCCTGCAGCATGATTCATATAGAGGAAGAACTCAAATTAACATATCTTGGTGTTGATAAAATGTAGCATGCTGGAAAACCCTATATTTATCGTACTATGGAATTCAAAGAAGATAATTCTTAAACTCCGGCATGTTTTGATTTATACAGGCAAAATATTGAAATTTTATTTCTGAGTCATTTAAAATATGTAGATTTGTTTACAACATGTTTTTTAAAACATAGACAATTAAATTTGTAAAAACTAAGAGTGTTTTGGAAGGGTAATGGAGATTTCCTAGAAGTATTTCTGAATGGGAGACACAAGTTTAAATGACAAGAAGGGAATTTAAGCTGGACAGAAAGTTGGAAGTAATAATCGTGGCAAACATGCTACTACTATTCTTATTTTATACCAACCTCTGGGTGTGTGCTTCAGGTAACAGACATATATCCATTATACCCCATGGGATTTTATTTTAACAAGTGATTCTGAAAAGACCAGTCTAAACATTTATATAATACAAACCGACTTGTAAAATATATGAAAGGAAGACTTTTTTGTCTCCAGAATCCAGGAAAATGTCTGGGTGTTTCAAGTTTGTGATTTCTAAGTAATGTTGGAAAGATAAATAAAATATGAAATGAGAGAAGGAAGAGGGGGCAAGGGAAGAGAAGCATACAATACGTTATGCACACAATGTTTTTCTCTTTCAAGCATGCATACATAATAAGTATATAGGCACTCATACACATACAAAATACATAAATTTGATAGAATATTGAAAGCAAATGCTGCAAAATATTCATTTTTTGTGGTACTGTAGACAGTCTTTATTCCCTTATTTAAGCATTCCTACATTATCTAATACAAAAAGTCAGTACTATCTACAATTAGAAAACATTATTCAAATTAGATTCAGAATTCTCTTGATTACAACTTGTAAATGCATTAACAGCATTGAATAAAAATATTTTGGTCTATATTGTTTTTGTATCCTAGGATTATTATAATTGTAATAAAATAATGGAAATTTATTACCTTAAAGTTCTGGAGTCTAGGAGTTCAAAACCAAGGTTTTGAACTATACTATACTATACTTCCTCTAACTTCCTCTATACTTCCTCTAACTATATAAAATCTCTTCTTACCTTTTCCTAGCTTCTGATAGTAGCTCTCAATCCTTGATGTTACTCAATGTTAGCAGGAACAGCAGTCTGTACCCACTATTATATTGTATTCTAGTGGTCTGATTCTTCTTAGAAGAACACCAACAATGTTAGATGAGAGATCCATTCTATTCCAGAATGATCTCATGCTAACTTATTGAATTCTATTTGCAGTGATTATGGTTGCAAATAGGTCACATTATAAGGAAATGGGAACTTAGGACTTCAGGATTATCTATTTTTTTTTGTAGGGCAAGAATGGGAGACAAAATTTGACCCATAATACATTTAGTACATTTGTAAATGTACTATTACATATATTCTACAGTTACACATATAATGACAATGAGATTATAATGTTCTACTTTTAAATTTCTAGCAAAACAAACTGACATTTTATGACATATATGCAATTACCCATCATTCTTTAAGATATAAATTCTGCTGCTGTGGATAGCTTAAGTCTTCCTTTTTCTGTATGTTATGTTTGTAGGAGTTAGGAATTAAATATGGCTGCCAGTAGAATCTGTTTATAGTGGCATAAATATAAAAGGATATCTTTTCCTTACGTTATGAGAAATCCTAGGGATGGTAATTATTAGTATTGGTTCAACATTTAAGCCATGTTTGGGTCAAAACTCTGTGATTAGAGGCCTATGACTCAGCATTGAAAAATATATACTGCATAGTCTCAATTTTATTCCAGGCAAAAGAAAGGGACAAGTGTGTGTGGGGGGGGGAGACAAGACAGACTTGTCCTTCTTTCAAAATTTCTTTTCAATAAGTTCTGAAAAGTTTAATGACCAGAATGGTATCAACCAATCACTATTTTTATAGGGAAAACTGATAAGTGAAGGACTTTTTAGTTGTATATGTTGCCAACCCCAACAGAATTAGGTTTCTATTTCTTAGGAAGAATGAAAAATGAAATATTGGTAAGAAATTAGCTGTGTCAGTTCTCATACTGTCTACAGAGAATGGTAGGTGAAGGATGTAGAAGGGAAACACAAGCCTTGCTTCTTCAGAGCTCAAATAATTGAAAAAAGATAGATGTATGATGAGAAAAGGAACTGATATGCATTTGTTGTGGGAATACCAACATGAAAAATTTGAGCAGTGAAAGGCTTCATGACCCGCTTAAAGAAAAAGTTTCTACTAGCCCTAGCAGATTATTAAAACGGTAGGAAAACATGTATATGTTTTACCAGAATCTAAGATTGTTCAAGTAAAGCTTGAGGTAATAAATTCCTTGTGCAAACTCCCTACTTTAAAGACTGGTTGATTGCTAACATTTAAAATCCTAATGGGTAAACACTGGAAGGAGCAAACACCTCTTGGTAGAGACTTGAGCCAAGGGCTAATAATAGCTTGTGGTGTCTGATTCAAGCATGTTTCACATACATGTATAAAGCACACAATATTAGACATACAATCATTAAACAATAACTTCCTCAATTATTTCTACAAAGGAAAAGACTGGTTTACAACTGTTAAGATTTCAGTTTGACTGAAAACAGGAAGTGCTTCTTTCAGGAGAAGGGATTTAAAACTTGTTCCGATGAGCAAGCACACAGATAAAGCAGACAAGTTCCTTCAGTTAGTGAAACGGAATTGTGATATAACTCTACTGGTTTTGGACATAAAACTGACTTAGGAAACATAGTAAAAATATCACTTTAGAATTGTCAGCCCCCTGAGGCATGAAAAAGGCATTTGGAGTCCACTAGATTATGAAAGGGCCCATGGAAGTACTATACACAGAAAATGATTCCCACAGGGGAAACGTGGACTATTTTCTTAGCAAGTTGGTTAAGGCTCATGAGAAGTTTGTACTGAGGAGTTAGAGATGGGATAAAATTCACTGTATGGATTTTAGACTTCATTTCAGCTTCACATCAAATACCTTCTTAGCACTTTCACAGTGCCAGAAACTGCTCTGGATATAGAATAATAGAGAGAATTTCCTGACTCTCACATTATCCTGTAAACAGCAGACCAATCAGGCTAGCACTCAATCAATCACATTGTTTTGGATAATGATCAAATTCTAAAGAAGATAGGAGAAATCAAATAGAAAGTGACACCATGAGAAGGTGTGTGGCCAAAGGGGTGGAGAAAGCCTTTTTGAGTTCAGACCTCAGTGGTAAGAATAATGAGTTCTGAGAACATGTGCAGGAAAAGGGGTTAACAGAAAGGAAGAGCAACTGCAAAGACTTTGAAGCAGAAATAGTACTTTGTATGTGGGGTGGGGAGAGACTCTTTAACATGGTTGAGTTGCAATTGCTTCCAACAACGTACTGTGTCCTTCTTTAAGTTGCTGTGAAACAGAAACACCTACACTGATAGAATAAGAACTTAAATTGTTCCAAGAAAACAGAAGCAGTTACACACCCCCTGCTCCCACCCCCACAATATACTCTCTGTAACTTGCTCTTAACTATTAATTACTGTACATGCAATTTTTGTTTGCGTTTGTTTTGTTAAATCACTATTCACTTAAGGAAGAATTAAATAGATACAATTTCCCTTCTCTCTTTCTTTCCCTTTAGTAAAACACCAGGTGAAAATCAGTTTGTCCATAATAAAAAAGAATATCTAAGAAAAGAAATAAAAACACAAATTCAGTGCATTTTTTTTCTGTGCTTCTCTGACAAATCCTTCACAACTCTCCTTTTAATAATGGTTAGTCTTAAACATATTTTGACCTGGATACTGATATTCATTTACAGGAAAACCTGGGATGTCAGGGAAAGCTGCTCTTGTTCATGAAGGCTGAAGGCAGGAAACATCTGAAGCTGAGGTCAGGAGACCACCAACTTCCATAAACCCTCATTCACCCTAAACTGAAGAAGATTCTTTACTTTATCCCATGTCCCACCATAAGGTAGTGAGAAGACAGCCTTTTCTCCAGGCCTGCCACCAGCCCTCAGGGTTTTACTAGGTCTGTGGTAAGCTGATACCTAATGTCACCTGTCCAGTGTAATGGCTATTGTAATTTACTGGCATTTCAATTTTAGTATATGTGCTGCTGAAGTGAGCACTTTTATTGGTATTTCATATACCAGTCTTTGAACCCCTTTGAAAGCAGGATCTATATCATTGTTGTATTCTCCAAAGAGGGAAATTTCTAGTTGTTTTTCAGATTATGGGATATTTTGTGAGGTACACAATTTGATTTCCCTGACCTTTAGGCCTTCTAGTTCTAAGTACTTCCCTTTTGTGGCCACCTACTCTTATCTTCTGAGTCCTACAGCTTTTTCCCTTCCTCAAACAAAAAAGACATTACTGGGAAAAGACCTAAAATTCATATCTACTAGAGAATAAAATACTGTCCCCTTAAAACCTTTCTCTCTCCATGTGTGTGAGTGTGTCACACATATCTCATGTGAGATTTTGCATTTTAGCTAGTTCAACAAGAGATTCTGGTTGCAAGAGAAAAAATAAAGAACTCAGGAGATTTTAATTTATAAGTCTTGGATAACTGTGTATACATGGAAAATAAGATTTGTAGATTTGTCTACTGAAAGTTAAACAAATGCAAATTCTATCTGTACATTAATAGAATTTAAATACTTCCAAACTGAGAAAGTCTTGGGTATACTCTCTTTCATATTTTTATTCCTCAGTAGCACTCCTTCAGTTCATCTTCTGTTTTCTCCCTCCTCCAATTCTTCCCTAACATCCTAGTCCATTCTTGAATTTCTTAAGTATCTGCTATGTTCTAGACTTTGAACTAGATACTGAGAATATAGATATGAATAAGATATAGGCCCTGCTTTCTAGCAGCTTGAAAGCAGAAGAGGATGTTAAAGGCAAGTAAAAACGAACTAAGTAGAGGACGAGTGCAGTAGAAATGTGAAAAGGGAAAGTAAATAACCCTGGAGGTAAACATCATTTTACAAAGAAGTCACTATTAGGTGCAGGTTTTGAAAGAGGACTAATAATTGCTATTTAGAATATAAGAACTTAAGCTCAGACAATAAGGAAAGTATACCGTGAACTATCAGGTTTAATAACAATAGCATAAAGTCTGGGAAAATTCATGTGGCACTGTGATCAAAAGCAGAGGGTATGAGGTAGGGTTGGAGACAAAACTGGGATATTAGGGAGGCCTCATCAGCAGCGGTCACTGTACCTGCTCCAATATTGTGAACCAACCATTTCTGAGCCCTGCTTCTTGAGATATATTGCATGGTGTCTTGTATTTCTGCCCATTTCACTGGTTGATCTTTCTCATCACTGCTAAAACCTTAAATGTCATCTGTTGGATGTTCAAATAGAATTGAAACTTCTTTCCATGAATGTTACATCTGTGCCACCTGGCCCCTGAATCCCTCCTTGCTCTCTTGTGGGGTGCTTCCCTGTGTGCCAATGACCTTCTTTCTACTTCTCCAACAAGCCTGCTGACTTCCACAGAAGATTTATCCTTGGAGCACATTGACTGCAGATTTCTTTGGCTCCCCACTCTGATAAGCAGGGTCACTCTCAGTTCATCTTATTGAAAGTGTTCACTACTAACTAACTTTCTAACCAGTGACTTTCATTATTTGTATTTGGGTGTGTTTGCTTTATTTACATTTTACTTTTAACATGATTATCAAAATCACTAAAATCATCACGCAACATACCTTTTCTGTCCTTTTTGTAAACTTCAGAAACAACCACTTTGCATCTTTTCTACTTTACTTAGTTCAACAGTTAGCTTTTGAATAATGACATATGTTTATTTCTTCATTTGACAGCTTTACTGTTTTACTTTCCACTTTGAAAGAGAGTTTTATTTTACTCACTTCACTTTTAATTTCCCTTCAATTCTAACTCTGAGAGTTGATGAGCTGTATTATCACTCACTCTTTAATTATTTAAACTTTGGATAATAAATTTTTGGTAATAAACAAAATTTGGGTAATCAACAAATTTTCAGTTCCATCACTTCTCAACCTCACATGGTCCCTCCAGAATCCTCACCATGAAAAAGGGCAATTGTGTCCCTGCCCTTCTTTCCATAGCTACTAACCATCTCCCCATTTTTGTTAGCTGAGCACTTTCCCCTTTATGTTACCAGGATTGATAAAATTAATATTCTATTCTGAAGAGATATTAATATTCTATTCTGAAGGGGATAGTTGACATATTTGTGTTTCAAAAACCAACTATGGAAACAGTGAAAGATTTTCTTCTTTTTCATCTCTTATCAAACTTTGCTGCCAAGAAAGTATTTAAACACCTATTCACACACAAATTTAAATGAGTGATTAAATCTATAATAACCATGAGGAACAAAGATGTGTTGGCTGAATTTCAGGCTCAAATCATACTTCAGAATCACTTTTCTAAAGTTCTCTGAAATTGTAATCACTTTTTCTAAAGTTCCTATGTTTTTGATTTAATAGTTTTTGAACTTGAGAAAGTCTTGAAGGGAAGGTACACATGTTCTATACATAATAACACTTCCAGCAGAGCTCAATGCTGAGTCACATAATAAAAAATATTTCCTCAATTAAGCATATAATTAATCATAAGTGGTATAGAAAAAAGCTATAAGTAGTTTCACCATAGTCCAAATTTCCTTTCCCAGTGAGTATACACGCTAGTTACTTTTATATCTTGGTCTCAGAACATTTTGGTTGTGAAAATGGTAGGTTTTAAAATGAGAAAATGGAAGTGACAGTTCTTCAGTTTGTATAAGTAATAGTTTTATTTTTTTCCTATTTTTTAACTCTTACACAATTAGAGTTTGCAATTTCCTATGACACATTGTAAATCCACTGGTCTTATAAAAGTAAGTTACTCACATAATGGATAGAAAGCATTGTTATATCTATCAACATTTTGCCATTGCTTGAATTTACTTATATTAGGATTATGTCATATAAATATGGGAACATACCAATAGGTTACTGGTGAGTCATTAGCCTGGCAATTGAATTGAGTGTTAGTACATCTTTAGAATAAAATTTTAAAAAGCTAATTTTTGATGTTCAATTTTTCCAGTTGAATTTGCATGGATGGGAAAGACCTTGAAATCATATACAGACTTCTTTGTGCTTCTGGAACAGTATAGGCAGAATACTCTATGGTTAATCACTCAGCCCCTAATATCAGAGATTACTTTTCTAATCTTGTTTTCACACCTTCAGTAGACTTTGGGAAAAATACTTGAGTTCTCCAAGACACAATTCCTTTATTTGAAGGAAAAAAAGTGCTTAATTTTACCTATTAGGTTGTTATATTATAAAATTTAGACAAGGTTTATAAAATATCTAGTATATTCTCCAGCACAGGTTATCTAAAATATGTGTTTATGATACCACCTGGATAAATATTTATATGCAGAATTGCTTATGTTTGTTCCAAAATCAATGTAATTCTGATTTACTAATCTCCTTGGTCAACCAAATGAGAATGTGGGTTCTAATACTAATGGATATAATTGTGAAAAGAAATCTGAATTCTAATAGATAAAATGGTGTCAGTACAGGACAGATATATCAGTAAGGTTTTGCTATATACTAATCCACCCCAAAATTTAATGTCTTAAGGGAAAATTTCTGCATTTGGCTTATACTTTGTGTGCCAACAGTTTGAGCTGTGTAGAGTCTCATGTTTTCCTTGTCTCAGTTGGGCTCATTCCCATGTTTTCAGTTAATTTTTAAGTTGATTGGTAACTGGCTTCAGTTGGGACTGCTCATTTTAGCCCTGCATTGTCATTCCATCATAGGGAACAAGTAACCTGGGCTTGTTTAAATGGTGGCTGAAAAGGACTAGAAAGGTATTAAGTCTCATAAGACTTTAGCTCAGAAATAGCACAATGATGTGCTGCTGCCCAATCGAATCAAAATTCCAATCTAGTATCAAGGATAGAGAAATGAACTCTCTCTGTAGGAGAATGGCTGCAATTTTATGCAATGGATACAGTGTCAGGGAACATTTAAGGTCATTTTTTAATTCAATGTAGCAGAGTGAAGATGTATAATTTTACTAAAATCACTAAACCTTGAATATCAGGAAAATAAAAATGTTTTGTGTGAAACAATGAAGAGAGATCATTGACCTCAGTGGCTAGAAAAAATAATGACTTGGTATTTTTTAAAAATATAAGAATAGAAATCTGGGACAAAAGAAAACTGAAAATAGGAAAATATTGCATCTAATCTATACTTCCTTGTATATAAAGGAAGACTGAGGGAAAACTGACTTACTGAATTTGGTTCAACAGAAATGCAGCCCTCTGCATATGTGTGGGTAAAATTTCTGAAAGGGGTAAAAACTTTCCCCAGTGTAGGGGGCTGTTTTGCAATCATCCTACTAGTGATACCAGCTGTAGTTTTACTATCAGACTACCAATCTACCAATCTTCATAGGGTTTTACTGGTTCTAGCAGTTACAGAGATATACCAGGCAGGTCAGAGCAGGACCAGGATGAGGCCCCCAGCTCCTCAGAAATCTTCACACTCTTTCTCTCTGTCTGATGTTCTCTCATGTTCCCCTATCACATGGTCATGATGCCACCCTTTTATCCATTCCTCCTAGGCCCAGCTGTACTAACTCACACATGTGTACATCCACTGGGCCCAGGAATATACACAGTCATGGGGAGGGCACAATGGCACAGGTGCTGGCTATATAGGCTAATGGAGGAAAAAACCTGACCAACTCATTTATCCTACAGGAATGTGGAACACCCATTTAGTTTACAAATAACTTTGTATTTATATTTTCCTAATTGTGTATACAGAAGCATCAAAGCAAAGGCATTAGATGTTACAAACATTCATTTTTAGGATATAAATCTCCTAAAATTAAAAAAATAGTTTCTTCTCTTATTTAAAATAGTAAAGCTTCCAAATGAAGGCACTGACTACCTACTGATTGCCTGATAGTGAAATTAAAATACAGCAAAGGAAATTTTGGTTCTTTATTGTTTATTTAGTTGCCTCTCTGAATCTAGTTATACTATTTTGATACCAGACATGATGGCATTTCCTAAATGAGCAAGAAAAAAATCTATGTCTAATATTGGATTAATGCTTCTTAGAGAGTCATAGGACTAGATTCATTGGAGAAGGAAATTTGCAAAGCTATTGAATAAATGCCTGGTGTGTTCTCTGATGTAGAAAAAAACAAATTTAATGCTGTAAATTGATCTTGAATAATATTTGTGACTCTCGACTTGATATGTATATTTAAGAAATTGTGAAAACCTAAGGAAAATCTTTATATACTGGTTTTAGTTCCCATTCCATTGCAGCTCCTTTCTTGTTTTTAGTAAGTGTTTTTCCTTCTTTCACCTTGTAATTTCTCTTTGTGATTTTCCTTAACTCTACCTAGGATAGTTCACAGATATACTCAGTTTAGTTTCATTCATTAATTCATTTCAGTCTTTTTGATGTTCTTAGGTAAATATTTATTGAATATTGTGCACCATTAAAATATAGAAAAAGTGGAATGGGGAGAGAGAGAGGATGGGGAAGAGAGATTGAATTGAAGAATATGATTCATGTGACTATGGAAGTGCTGCTACGCAATCTGTAGAGGTGAATCCAAGCTCAAGTCTGAAAGTCAGAGGAGATGCACATCTCTGAAGACCCAACAGTAGTTACAAGAGTGTTAATAATAGGTGGATGGTCAATGTTTTGTTCTAGTCAGGGATTCAATTGCTTGAATGGGGCCCACCTATATTACAGAAGTTGATATGCTTTATTTCTTCTATGTATTTAAATGTTAATCTTCTCCCAAATATCATCATCCTAATAGTGTTTGACCAAATATCTGAGCAATCCATGACCTACTCAGATTGACATATATAATTAATCATAACAGAGATCATTTACTTGGTTGAACTTCTACTTTCTAGTATTTCAAACAGTCAATATGATCAGTGAAATCAAATAAAGACACCATGTTTGCTAGAAAAAGCCAGAAATCTTATCTTCCTCACCTAATCCAAAAGAGCAATTATAGGCAATTAAAGAGTAATTTCATAATAGAAAACATAAGGGGAGAGCTCCTTCATATGTAGAGTCCAGTGGTCCATACCTTGATAGCTCTCAACTTTCAAGCTGGAGAGTGAGGGAGGAGAGTTGTATTTATTAGTGAACTTCACCTCTTCTTATACAAGTCTTCTTCAAATGGTGCTATCACATGAAACAAAATGTCAACACAGCAGCCTATATTCTGTGTTTTAAGAAACCAAATGCCTCCCCCAACTTTTTTTGTGTGTGTGCATTGTATATCTTCATTGTAGTAATCTGAGTGATTTGATTAACAGTTATTTTGGAAACACTTAAGGAGGCAATGTGACTTAAAGGTTAAGAGTTCATGCCTGGAGTTAGACTCAGAATCTGCCACTTACCAATAGTGTAAACATGGGAACGTTATCTACCGGTAATTGTTTCCTTGACTCTGAAAGAAATAAAGCTTTGTGATATGAAGTTTATAATTAATTTTTGTGAGCTTCAAGTTCACCAAGAAAATAATAATAAAATAAGCAATAATACTAAAACTAATGCCTAATATGTTTCTGAAGATTAAATATATATATATATATATATATACAAATACGTACTTGGATAGTATATTACAGATTATCATTACTAATTGTTAGTAATTATGGCAGTAATTATGATTAAAGCAATGATTTTAAACACTGTCATACTTCCACATAATTAAGGTTATGTTAGTGTCACCCAAAAGTTTTCAAACTGAAACATACCCTTTAAAATTCAAGTCCCGGAGTTATGTCACTGTTTCTATTAATATTGTTCTAAAAAAATATGAGATCTGTAACAAACTTGTTAATGATATTTTAAAATTGTTGTAGGCCAAAGTTAGCAAGTTCAATTCATTGGCTTCCTCATGCAATCTATCCTCCCTCTCATTCCCCACTGGTTGTTAAGGGAATACTTTGTTCTTCTTGATCCATGTTAGTCAGTTTGCTTGGAACATTCTCCATCTTCTCTGCTACCCCTACCACCGTCTGACATTTCATTCATATAGATGATTAAAAATATGGAAAAATAAGACATTGTCTGAAAAATTTGGAAATAATATTCTAGGGGATCATAAGAGAACTATAAGGAGAAAAAAAACACTTAAAATATATCTATTGATTTAAATACCAAAATTAATGGACTTTATATTTTGTCATTTTTGAGAAAAATTTCTCAAATTTATACATTCCCCCAACAGCTCACAATGTCAGAATCATCCCATTACCTTGCCATAATTCAATTTGTAACCCATTTTAAGGTTCAGATATGTTTCCTTATAAGATTCATTTCAATTTGGCATTAGGAGAATTGTTCTGTATCATATAATTTAAATTGTTCTTTCATTGCACCTGGAGTTTAGATTTCGTATTTGAAATCTTTCTGCTCTCATTTGATCACAAATCAGACTAGGACCAATCTAGGTCTTAGTATATCATCTAGGACTAATGAGGAGACTGAAAGAAACCACATAGAAACTTGAGCATGGAAAGTTTAAGGTAACAAGTATTTTTCTATAATGGGGAATTAGTGCTAAAGGTATAAAGAAAACTCAGAAAAGACTCTTACCTGAGTCTTCACTGGAAAAGCTATGGATATAAGCTACTAGCACACAAGTAAAATTATTAGGTTTTCAGGTCAGAGATGATGCAAAGATGCCAGGAAGCAGCTGTCTCGGTGTTGGTGAATAAGAATGGAGAAGGAGTCAGCTGTTAAGAAAGCCAGACTGCTGGCCAAGTATGTGTTCACCTGTGCTCCAATTTGGACAGCAAAGTTGTTAAGGCACCAACTGCTTTGGGGGCACAATTGAGGAAAATGACACTGGATGTGTGTGTGCACACACAGGTAACACACACACACACATCACTGGTGAGTTTTGAGCAGGAGTAATAAAAAAGGCAACACTTCAGAACAGGAAGAGAAGCCCCTCTCCCTGGCAATGTCTCTCAGAGCTCTCTGTTGACAGATTTAGCCTCGTGCTCACTCTACAGGGGGACTGCTGAATCCAGGTCATTATAGACAATAATGCTGTACTGGCAGGCAACACACTCACAACTGGCTCAGCCCACCGTTTTAGCTACTTAGACTCCATATGTACTCTCCTTCACACACTTGAACTCCTATAAAACAATACAGTGGTGCTGAATGATGTAACTGAACATATTAAGTAAGAAGTAAACCCTGATCTATCAGTGGTTTGTTAAAAATAAGATTCATTCATTGTTCATCTATGTCTTACTTCATGTAGAAAAAAGTGCTGCAACACAATCCTTCAAACTCTGAACCAGGGATTTAAGAGAATTTCCCTTAGAAATCTGAGAACTCTTTTTTTGGGGGGGGGTTGTTTCTTTTTGTAAAGAAACGCATAAAGGGGGAGAAAGTTGCTTTAGTGGATGGGATACCTGGTTACATGACTTCTTTTGACATTTCAGGGCAAAATTTTACCACATGAAGCTTTGGGACTGGAAAAATGTAGAGTGTGTAAATACTGGATAAACCCCAGTGAATTCTAGAACCACCTGTCAACTTTATGAGCATGAATTACTTTTGGTGTTTTATAATTTACAATAAATTGGTCAAGTAAAATAAATCATGAGCACAAGGGTATGTGTAGTTCTGAGGTTTTTCACAACACACAAACTTGGCTGTTTAGCCCAAAACTATGGTATTGCTTTCTGCATTCTACTTGGGGATTTAAATTTACCTGAGTTGTTGTTTATTGTGAAATGTTTCTCAGGGGTGCAACATTATATGGAGACTTAGTCACTTGTCTCCAAGATAAAGAAATAGGATTTGACCTCTCCTGCTTAAATAGGACAACAGGAAATGATTTGTGTAATTCATGAAAAGAAAAAAACAAAACAAGCAATGACTTTAAGATCAAATGTATTCATGTAATACATATTCATGTCAAACAGTTTTCTAACACTTTTTTTGCAGAGAGCTGCTAATAGGCTCACAATTAAACACAGTATAGAAAGCTGTATGTATATGCATATTTTAAGTTTCTGTGCAATTATCCTTAAAATGAGTCTCACTGCCTACTTTCTCCAGTCATCAATTCATATGTTAAAGAACTGAATATAAGTGGTAGACATGATCAGTAGTGGAAATACAAAATTTTTAAAGTTTGCAAGTTGTAGTAGGAAAGTACTTGAAGATGATTATCTAGAAAATACAAAGGGAACATGATAAATATATCTAGAAGTGTAACTATACTTACACTTGTTAATGCTACTAATAAGGATGGTGAAATTATGGGTGACATTTTTTCCTACTTTTCCTAATTTTTTTGTATTTTCAAAATACACTTATGTAATTTATATAGGAGAATTGTGGTCTGGTATTGATTACAGTTATTAACTAAGATCCCACTAAAAGTGGTGATCTTTGGAGAGTTAAAAATAATTCAGTTTGAAATGTAAAATTTGCTAAAGAATGTGTCATCAATGCCTATCCCATCAAAAGTATACATTTAAATTAGACCAGTATGTATGGGGAGGGCATTTTAAAGTAATGCATTATTCCATCCATTAATATGGAACCTTTCACCACTATTATATGTCCTCTATATTCAATGAAGTTTTACAGTATTTTTCATAATTTTGCTTTTATATTTAGTCCTAGAATCTGCATAGTTTTAGTGAACATTGTAAATAGGATAGTTTTTAAAAAGACTGCATTTTCAAATTAGTTGTTTCTAATTTAAAAAATACTAATCACATTTTTGTAAGTTGAAGTTATATCATACAATTATTCTTAATGTTTATCTATAAACTCTCTTAGAGTCTCCCTGTAGAGAGGTGTGTTATATGGAATAAAATGATAATTTGGTTTCGTTCTTTGCAGTCATTATCTATCTTCTTATTTCATTGTGTTAGTTATCTCTGCAAATAAAATGCAGAAATAGCAGTAAGTGTTTCTCTGATCTCTTTTTCATGGAAACCTTGTATAGTTGATCATTAACTATATAGTCTTGTAAGGTTTTGTGTATAATTTTGTTCTGCTTAAAAATTTACCTTTTATTTCTACTTTACTAAGCATGTTGAGCATACTCAAGTGTTATAATTTATCTTATTTATTTTCTGCATTTTGATATATTCATGTGATTTTACTATTTGTCTTATAAAAATTGAAAGTTATTCCAAATTTTTTTTTAATTAAGCAGAGTATATTTTGCTTCTGAGGAGAAATATCAAACTTACTCATTATGCCTCATCAAGTACAAATGTAAGAATCTTTCCCTTTCTTACTTTCAACCAAACTGTAAATTCCAGAAATAATTCTCCATAACAGGAAAATGTAGAATTATACTTGGCTCTAAATTGTGCCAAGAAAATTGGAGAGGGATCTTCTGGACAAATAAAAAGAATATCAAAAATGTATTCAAATAAGGGTATTCAAAGCTCCTCCAGGTGGTCAGCTAGTTGATTGCTATTATAGGGAGGTCTTCAGTGGAAACCTCAGTGGAAGACACTGAAGGGACAATTGATGTATTTGCTAGGTGTGGAAGCATAGAACTGCAGCCTGGACAGTTTGTATATACTGATTCTGTGCTTGCAGAGTTCCTTGTCACTGGTGATGGATACTGTGCCTTGGAGCAGAGAGGTCAGCCCCTGGATGGTGACTCATTTCCTTTCCACATGTTTCTTTGGCATGGGACCCTTCATTCTAGTCCTAGCCAGTCTCTTTATTTCTGAAATTATATACATTATATTTCTTCCCATCTCCTACCCTCATTTATAACCACTGGATGACTAGAGTTACTTATTCATCATTTATACTTGATCTATTCTTATTTGCTTTCTTGACATTCTCTTGAGGTCTAGATGTTTGTGATCCAAAAACCAAGGATTATTCCTGGTTTCTGTGATCTCACATGTTATCATTTTTAGGAGCAGGAAACATGAAATGTCTAGCTGATTTCAACGAGAAAGTGCCTAAGGGTAGAAGAAATTGCTGAAAACATCTCATAAACTAGTTTTTCAAGAGCTTCTTACCTTATAAGGATTATAGGAGGCAATGATTGTACAATGCTTAGCATGCTTCCTTCCACAAAGCAAGACTCACTATAAATTCAATTTTTTACACTAAAGGATGATATTTTGCAATCTGTTCTAGCATCAGAACTTTTTATAATTTCACTACCTGATGTCTTTGGCCTCATACTTTATATCTCCACTTATGGATCCACTTACTGTCCCTTAGATAAGTCACATGATTTTAACTTCAATTCTTTGTGCCAATTTATTTTCAATTTTCAAGCCAAAGAAGATTAATAAATACATTTATGATGAGCAAGATATGGGAAGAATAATATGGACACTAATTTTTCTTACTAGGTTAGGCATGAGATTGTTCTGAGCTTATTTTCTGTGACACTGACCAGACATGTCACACTTACTTGGAAAAGTGCCTTCAGTGTAGAAACTTCAATGGTGACTACACTTATGGGGGGATTACAATACTTTCTAAACACTGGTGAGGGTATAGAACAATGGGCCTTTGATAATAATAAATAAATTAAATTAATAAAATAATAATGGACTGGTTGGATAACAAATTTGGAAATACAGATTTATTTAGCAGCCAAGTTTTTAAATAATTACAAATAAATAAATCACTAAGACTTGATTTCCAAAATGGTACACATTTCTCAGCATAAAGGAAAACATACTTTATGTGATATATGATATATAAATCTTTAGCATGTAAATACTGTCTTCTGAGAGGGTTATTCTGATTCTAAGGCCTGGGTCTGCTTGTTATTGCTAACAAAAGTAAAGTAACACAATTGAGTGAACATCTGTGAAATAGGTTAACTATAGTAATCTGTTGGCAAGTTCCTCTTGAGAATTAACCAAGATAATCTGTTTGGCACATTTATCTGAGTCTGAGGTGTTTAAACCATTTCCTTTTAATATCTCTCTCTCTGTGTTCATCATTATCATCATCTATTTATTATTGTATTACAGTACCATCATTTTACAACCTTGCTAGTGTTTTAATAGTATAGAATTCCTCCTTATTCATCCCCTGGTGTTGTTACTATAGATGTGGTTATGTTTACATCTACTGTTTTAGTATAGAACTATTTGTTCTCTCTATTTGTTACTGTTATTTTTTTCAGTCTTCTATTGGATTAAATCAGTTTCTTTTATGATTTCATTTTTCTCTAACACGTTCACTTACTTTAACATTTTGTTTTGCTAGTTAGGTGATTGCTTTAGAGCTTACAATGTATATCTTCAAATTATTAGTCTCCTTCAGGTGGTGGTGTTACTACTTCACACACCAAATAATGAATCTTACAGCAGTATACTTGCGGTTCTCCCCTCTGAGATTTTGCTCTAATGTTATATATTTTACGTTCACATATTTTAAATGCTACAATATATTGCATTTTTGGTTTTAATAGTTATCTTTTCAAGTGGTTTAAATAATAAAGAATAGTTTATTATACACACTCTTTCATTTCTTTATTCTTCTTTATGTAAATTTAGGTCTCTACTAATTATCACTTCCCTTTTGCCTAAACATCTTCCTTAACCATCTCTTGAAGTGTTCATCTGTTGGTACTGAATATTTTTCATATTTTTATGTATGAAAATATCATTAGTCTTTCAGTTTTGTAATTTATTTTCCTTCAATGAAGAAGTCTAGGTTGACAGGCTATGTTTTCTGTACTTTAAAATTACCATTCTACTGTCTTCTTGTTTGTATTGTTTCTGACATAAAATGTGCAATTATCCTAAATGTTTTTCCTCTATGCACAATGTTTCTTTCTCTATGACTATCTTAAATATTTTCTATGATTTTTTTAAGTTGTCAAATATAATGGTACTTGAGGTTTGACTTTTTTTTCTTTCTGTGCTTAAAGTTTGAGTCACTTGGATCTATGTATTTATAGTTTTCCTCAAATTTGGAAAATATTTACTTATTCTTCATAAATTTCTCTGATCCGCCTCTTACCCTTTTCTCATGGTCTCCAATTGCATATACAGTGAGTGGGCAGTTATAGTAGTCCCATGGGTCACAAAAGTTTATTTCTTTTGATGCTTTTTTCTCTCTGTATTTCAATTTTTTGGTAGCGGTTCAGTATCTTTTTCATTAATTGTTTCTCCTACTATTTCTAACCTTCAGTTATTCTATTCATTTATCAATTTTCATTTGATAGTTTCAATCTGTAAAATATTTGTTTTGATTTTTTTGCATCTTGTGTCAATTTCTCAATATGTGAAATATAGAATGAACAAAGCTTCTTGTCTTTAATTCTGGCAACTGTTAGTTCTGTGCATATCAATTGTTAGATTTTTCACCTTATTGTTTCACATTTTCCTGATCTTTGAATGCCTATAACTTTAACTGGTTCCCACTGATTGTAACGTTTATGATAATGGGTGCTACATAGTTTTTATAACCCTAACAATATTTTCCAGCTTTTTCTCTTGACTTCAGTTACTTCTAAGAGTTTAATTCTTTCTTGGTCTTGTTTTTAAAACTTTTGAAAGGACCAAATTTATGTTTACTGAAGATTAATTATTCTGTGATACTGAATCAAGAGTATCCTGAACATTATTATGTATGTCCTGAATTATGAGATTTTCTAGCCTAGCTGCTAGTGGTATGCATTATTTCCTGTGAATACCAGATAGTTTTCCCTCAAAATCTTTTGGATAATTCTTGCCTGAGCTTCCAGCAGTTCTCTTGCATACAGACTTTGACCAGTACTCTGCTAAACAACTTACAGGGACCTTCTAAGTGTTTCTAGATTTATCTTTGTATAAATTTCTTCTTTTCAATACTCTGTCAAGTGAACTCTAACTCCTTAGTCATCTAAGAATTTTAGCGTTATCTTTTTAATTTCGGCCATATGTAGATTCTTCAATTTTCTTATTATGCTGAATCCTGGAGACTCTCTTAGTTGGTAAGCTGGGACAATAACATTGCTCAACTTTTATGTTGAGCACATCTTAGGCATCCCTGTCCTATATTCCCAGACATTCAATGTTTTAAAAAAGCATTGTTACATAAGTAATGTTTATTATTGGTTCAAAATGAAAGGTGGCTCAATATTGGCCAAGTAGAAATATTTGTGTAGAATTTCTGATTGCTGATAGAAATATTTCTTATCTACAATCATTACTTTCAGAACTTTAAGCATTAACTTTTTTCATAGTTACTAAAATGAATTGATTTTCTTTTAGTGTATATAAGAGAACAATCTCTAAGTATTTGAAGATTGGTGTACATATATTATAGTAAAAGTTATAACAATATTTTGTATAAGACTGTAGAAAAAGAAACTGGCTCTCTATGATCAACCATTAAATTTTGGAGCAACTTTAGTAAAAGAGCTAAAAGAATTAAAAGAAACATCAAGTATATTTCTTAGTGTTTGTAGGAAATACATTTCTTTTGTTGTATTTTAGTTACAATGATAAATCTGTATGTATTGCATATTTTTATAAAAATATATGACATAATATAACTTAAGGAATATCATAATCAGACTTCATATCTAAGCTCTTTTAACTTATAAAAAACTATTGATTATATACAGGTTTTAATATTAATTTTAATGATTAAAACAAAAATTAGGACAACTGTTAATATTATGTCAATATTGATATTGGAGAAATAAGTAACTACTACTTACTTGCATTATATTTTGGTAGGTTATATTATAGTCAGAGGAACAGGTGCCCATTTGTGTTTGAGGAATATAGTCACTACTGACTGTAGTGGTAGGGCTGGATCTGGGCACTTGCTAGGGAAAGGAGCATCACCTGGTCAATAGGGGAGGCACCACTCTTGGAAACAGATGTTAGTGAGCATGAAGGTTTGTTTATATTCCTACTGCAGCCACTAAAATTATAATATAACCCAGGCATAATCAGAATTATGTTGCTCAAAAATCTTCATAATCGAAGAGGTCTTAAGACAATTCCCACAAAAATTTAGTTTATAAAAAATGTCTTTGCAGACTCAAAATAATATTTAGAAAGTACATATTTTCAACAGATTTTTTTCAATATTAGCCTTAAAAAGCTAATGAAGTTATATATACTATATATATTTATTGGAAGTACGTTAAATACAGAACCCAACATTCCTAATGTCACATATAGAGAAAAATTTGCTTTGTTCACCATTTTAGGATACCAGGATTTTATATTTTTCCAGTAAGTCCATTAATAAAATAAGGACAACTACAGTTTTTGAATGTGGGGCTATTACATGAGAGATAACCACTTTGAGGAAAAGTGGGGCTATTACATGAGAGATAACCACTTTGATCATCAAGTCGGTGAACACCTAAGAAGCTATGTATTTGCATAAAATAAAATGTGTTTACTAGTTACCGACTGCCTCAAATTTCCAAACTGAGGCAGAGACGTATGTCATTTTGTCAAACAAAAACAACTCCCTCTTTTTCATATGCATACTTTGTTAATTAAGGTCTTTATTTGCTTAGAAGTCATTTTAATGTGAAAGGATGGAGGAAAGGAATTTTGATTGGTTTATGAGTAATGGAGATGAGGATGATGAGGTCAGTTTTTTCCCCCCTAAGGCATTACAGTATTAAAAGTGCCTAGTAAAATCTAATATCTGTTGCATTTGTTATAGCTTTTAACTCACTTTAACAAGCAGTGTCACATTTGATTTTGAAAACCCAGTGTTTGAGGAGTGGAAAAGTTGATTATCATACGTATTCTACTCACAAGTAGCACAAAATATATTCACTGAAAATTCACTTAGCTACTAAATGTTCAAGGTAGCAGCAATATGAAATTGCAACAACTCCAGCTTATTTTGTCACAGATACCCGATTGCTTAATATATTAAAAAGCACTGAGCCTTAAAGACCTAACTCTTTAAAGCTTGTACAATATATTATTGTCTGCAGCTTATTTATTCTACCATATTTATTTAACAAAATGCATAGCAGTGAAGTCTTTTAAGGTTTCCTTTGAAATAAAAGTTTCACAAATCTAAAATATTAAATAAGATTATGTATTATAATGGCAATAATAAAATTCCCTTCTTTCTCTCTCTACTAGTAAATGAAAACTTGCACTTTCAAAGCATCTTAAAAATTTGTTTACTATTCTTTTTTAAAAATATTTTTCTCATACAACGTTCCTTATAACTCATTTTGTATTACATTTACTTTGTTCCTCTCTTTTTATAGTCCATTTCCTCTTTGCATGCATTCTGTTTCAAAGGCGATTACTTATCTTCATTTCAGTACTCTTTAAAGAGGGTTTGTCACCTATCTACCTTCCTCAGGTAAATAAACACAGTAAACCTGAGCTCATGTACTTACATCATCACTGAAAAATCACACTGGAGTCAAGGTCGTAGTTCTGATTTTAAATCTGATGTTTAGTTTATTGATATATATACTCTGCATAGATAAAATCAGTCTGCAAAGAGAAGCTTAAGGATATTATGTCCAAGTCCTCTAAATGATGGACAAGTTGGAGAGAAATGTTATGGTGTATAAGCTCCTCTTTTGTGTAAAAGGTTATCTGACCAGGCAAGCCTTAGAGGCTAAGGGTAATTAAAGTCAATGGAGGGAAAAGTATAAGCATTTAAAAACACAACTAAAAAAAATAGCAGTGGGTAGTAAAATTTGACTATTTGCACTTCTGGGGTGATGTGAAATGGCTGGAAGAGTCTACAATTTCCACAGGCAAGCAAGGTGCAAAACATCCCACTCCTACTTAAATTCTTTCCCCACCTGCTGAGGCAAGGTTTCATAATTGCTCCACTGAGAACAGAGCAGGGTTGAATCTGCTTGTGGTGTGTTTTATTGTGATTTGCATTTCTCTGCATAGTAATTCATAGACTTTAATAAAACATTGATTTACATGCTGTTACAAAGTGCATCATCTTTCAGGCTTTAAATTAAACATCTCTGCAGTGTGTGCACTGGTAGGGGTGGGTGTGGGGATAGATTAGCTTGATTCTCTGCCCTAGGGAAAAAGTCTTTTCTCCCCCATCTGGTCTCTTTAAATGCAAAGCCTTAGTTGTGCATTTTTTAGTTGGGAGTAGTTTGTCACTCTCTAATTTCTGTTAAATTTCATAAGACCTGACACATTTGCATTTATAGGGCTGTTAGATAATGTTTAGCACTTTTCATCTTCAAAGTGCTTTATAAATATTAACTAATCAAATCTGCCAGCACACCCATGAGGCAGAGGTGTATGGGGTTGTTGTTGTTTCTCTCTCACATGGTTTACCTTATGGGAATTTGTGACATTGTCGAATGTTAATTATTTTAGCCAGTGTTAGGTAGATTTTCTCTACTTGTAGTAAGGAATTGCATCTGCTTTTGAACCTGACCAGAAAGGCCTGTGGATTTGTTATTTACCATGTAAAAAACCTTGAACACTTGAATGTGTGTATTTTAGTGTTGATTTTTCCCATAGATTGTAATCTTCACTGGAATTAGAATATTTATACTTTTTTTCCATTTACAAAGTAGTCAGCCCAGGATTGTTTACATGTATTAATTCATGCATTCCCAAAACACTTACTGAATGCCCAGTCTCTTCTGGATGAAGCAGGAAATGAATTATACACTGAAGAGTTTGAGAACTTTTGATGAAGGATGTGTTTAGCTACTGTGGCGAGGATTAAGAGATCTAGCCAAAATTGGTGAAGACTCAGAGACTAGTAACTACAGGAAGGTTTTGCCTACACTAGGACTGGAGGGATAGGAGATAAAGTCATGCGATCGAATATATCCAATAGGGCCTGTTATCTCAAATAATAAAACCATCTCTGGGGCTGTGGCCAAATAAGGAGGAAATAGGTAAAGAAGTCCCCCATCTTTCCTTCTTTATATCCTTTTGTATCCTTCCAAAACCTGCTAAAAATTAAGAAAGCCTGGGTAGACT